>JAFVLL020039133.1:0-72463 GCA_021397915.2 Tor tambroides | reverse complement strand
GACATCTGTGGCATTGTGCTGTGTGATAAAACTGCACATTTTAGAGTGGCCTTTTATTGTGGCCAGCCTAAGGCACACCTGTGCAATAATCATGCGGTCTAATCAGCATCCTGATATGCCACACCTGTGAGGTGGATGGATTATATCGGCAAAGGAGAAGTGCTCACTAACACAGATTTAGACAGATTTGTGAATAATATTTGAAATAGGCCTTTTGTGTACATAGAAAAAGTCTTACATCTTTGAGTTCAGCTCATGAAAAATGGGGGCAAAAACAAAAGTGTTGTCTTTATAATTTTGCTCAGTGTAAATATATGATTAATTGTTAACCCTGGGTAAATTATGAGCAGTGTGAAACGTAAAACAAGTTCACTCAGGATTCCGGGTTTAGAATGACCCAGGGTTAACTATTTTTAGTGAGAAAAGCCCTTCTGTTGCGTAGCTATCATTGGCTACTGATCACTTTCTCTGATATCAACAGTCTTTTCTATCATTTCATAAGCGATTATGGAGAGTTAATCTGGTTTGTAATAACTACCGTAAAATATTTTCCTTGGAAAACTTGTGATGTTCTGATGTCTGCCAGACTCATCAACAACAATGTGCGCAGTGCAACAGCGCCACCCAGAGTCTTGAACATAAAGATCAGGGTGTTGTAATGAATCAGACCTCATTCTCATCCAGCAAAACACCCTCTTTATATTGCAAACATGTTTTAAATTAAAATATGTATATATTTCTTTAAATTAGAAAATTAAACATTTTTCTTTAAATGCTTAATTTGGAGAAATAGCTGAATATCTTAAGATTTAAGGTCACGTAAAACGTGTACAGGTCACATTTCATCTCAGAGTCAAATATTTATATAATACATCCTCCATGTCTTTATAAATTGTGTGTAAATTTGGCTGACATGTTCTTGTCAAGTTTTGTGCCATTAACTCACTGAGCATTAATGTTTATCGTAACAGATTTTGTCTAATTATCAGATAACTTTGTGCAACAGGCAAGTGACAATTCTGCAAACTCTGTAGCAGGTGAAATTAATCTAGTGGTTTATCATCTGGTAAAATAGATGTGTATTGATGTCAGATCAAAATGCATCTCTATCACTGTAAACTTCAGTAGTCTTCTGTTGTTTTTGAAGTTTTGAAATAAATTGCAAATATTCATTCATCACCTCAGGAATTTATAATAGTACAATTTCTGGAGGAAAAAAAAAAAACGTACACAAGGATTTTTTTTTGTTGCGTTTTTATTTAGAAACATCCATTGTACAGCACAAAAACACCACAATGTACACAATATTTCCCACCTGTTTGACATCCTCTTGCCTTCTTCCACAAAACCCACTTTATATCTGAAAGAAAACATTTATGATGAATTCAGGTGTTCCCTAACTACCCACCCCACCCCAAGTGATCAATACACAAACTATTTACACTATATTTACACTATGTCTTTTACAACACAGTTGAATCTCAGTGTTTATTTTTTAGACGAGGATCTGCTGATGGGGACCCACTGTCCATATGGCTTCCTGTCTGCTACGCTGTCAGCTCTTGATGTTACCTTACTGTCATGGAGCGTTGGGCTGTTTGACGGTTTGGCGATGGTATTCTGTCAATATAAAGAGGTAAACTTTAATATTTCAGTGTACTCTTACAGGCATATTTGAGTAAGCTTTCATGAACTTACATTATCGCTGAAGGCAATTGGCTTTCTCTTGGGAGACGTCAGAGAAGTCTCTGCCTCGCCATCATCACTGACAAAGTTTACCTAAAGACAGAGAAAAGGGGAAAAGGATAATGAAATCGCTGTCTGTTTAACGTAAACCTTTAAACCTCAGTACCACATGATTTTCATTTTTAATTAAAGGCGTCCTCAGTTCGGTGTTTAAATCATGCAAAAGAAGCGAATAGAAGGGACTCTGACCTGTGTAATGCCACTGCTGCCCTTTCAATCAGTCTGTCATCAAAAACACCATTTGGGTTTTACCCATTTACTTTTGATAGTACAAAAAGCAGTTACTTTACAAGCAGGAATGAAAATTTATACACAAAGGCTTTGTTCACACTGCACCCATTTCCAGTTTGTTTCTCAAATCAAGACAATCAATTTGAGACTGACTGTCCACACTGTCATTTTAAACATAACAGTGACTCCTGAGGTTTCTCTGTTTACAAATTCATGCGCAGTTTCTGAAATGGTTCACTTGTTCACACTTCATGTCAATGAATGAGCCCGAATAAAGAAAGAAGGAAAAAAAACAAAAAAAAAAACCTAAATCAAATAAAAATCAGTATCTAAAAACTACATTTTAATTAGACTTCAAATGAATGTAATTTTTGCAAGATATCAATTTTGCACGTGTGTGTAAGTCTGAATTGTCAGGTATAAACAATTGTGAAAAAGTCAAAATTACATTTATTTATAATTCTGTGGTGGAAATAAGCTTCCATACTAAACAGCTCTGAAATGGCCCTAAATAAATAAATAAAAAAGGGATTTTTGCTGCTTGTATGAACAAAGCACAAAATTTTTTTTTTTAAAAATTACTAATTGATGAGACAGTATATTTTTCCAAACCCCCATCCGTCATCGTAGAGTGAGCTCTCTCTGGTCTTCACACACGCTGAACAGAGGAAGACTCTGGTAAATGACAACACAACCCAGTTCAACCATCAGCAAACATAAGTCATTTCCTGTAGTTCTAACAGCTGTAAAGATACACTACTGTTAAAAAGCTTGGGGTCAGTATGATTTTTTTTTTTTTTTTTTTTACATAGTTTTTGAAAAGTCTCATTTACTCACTAAGGTTACATTTATTTGATCGAAAACACCGTAAAAACAGCGATACTGTGAAATATTATTAGAATTTGACAATTTCTACTTAAACATTTTAAATTTTAATTTATTCCTGTGATGCAATGCTGAATTTTCAGCATCATTAGTTCAGTCCTCAGTGTCACATGATCCTTCAGAAATCATTCTAATATGCTGGTTTGCTGCTCAAGAAACATTTCTTATCGGTTTTGAAAACAGTTGTGCAGCTTAATATTTTTGTGGAAACCACAATACTTTTTTTCAAGATTATCTGAATAGAAAGTTCAAAAGAACAGCATTTATTTTCAACATTATAAGTGTCTTTACCATCACTTTTGATCAATACATTATGTCCTTGATGAAGGTATTGATTTCTTATATATATATATATATATATATATTAAAAAAAAAAAAAAAAAAAAAAAAAAAAAAAAAAATTCTACTGACCCCAAACTTTTCCGCATATGTGCTGTTGAGTGGTGGTTGAAAGTATTGAGTGTGAGGTAAATCACACAAATGCATATGGTCTGTTTTTGTTTGACACAAAGCTACTGCTGACATCGTACACAATTACTTAACCTTTGCAGTAGTGCACATTAGACTTAAAGCTGGTGTCATTCAAGTCATGTGACCTCCCCCTCTCTCCCTCTTTGTCCAAAGGGTGGAGGAGTTTCAGCTCTACAGGAACAGAAATGATACAAAAAAAACAAAGCAATTGAAGCTAAATGCCGCTCCTCAATACAGTGAGAGGAATAATAGCCATGTGCTTATTTACACACACACACACACACTCACACACTACACAGTAGTACATACTCTTTAACATGTACCATTACCTAATCCAGACAAGAGCGTTCATCATTCCATTAAATCCATCAGGTAAAATCATTCACGTCTGAGGAGACAGATTACATGATGACCCAGGTTGGGTAAGTACAATGCGCAATCACATTTTAAATAGATGTGTTTCAATGGCTTAGTCAACATCCCGAGATCACAGATATAATTTGAAGTACAAATCTGAATACTGTCAACCACTCAGGACGTTCATGCAACATTACAGAAGTCTAACAAACACTGGGTGTGTGTTAGTAACACGTCTGTATGCGTGTGCATGAGGCTCACCTGTGCTGGTGTCTTCTGTGGTCCCAGGTCAGCGCTCACCCTTTCCTCTTTATCTGATGAAGATCTCCTCTTCTCCTCCTCCTCCAGCTCCTTCAGACTGGGTGGCAGCTCTAAGTTCTGCACTCCCAGAATCCTGGCGGCATTTGCTTTGGCCACATTTAACAGATACTTCTTCTCTGTGGAAGATTTTAAGGTGTAGATTAAAATTCTATCATTTACATCCACAGTCAGCATTATCAACTAGTCTCCCAACAACTGACTACACTGCAAAAATAAATATATTAATCTGCATTTTTATCAGTATATTTACTTGCTTACATTTACTTTAGAAGCAAAACTGACTAATATATTAAGACTATTTAAAATGTTTCACAGTTCTTAATAATAACAATAATAATATTATTTAAAAAGCATAAATATTTAGAAAGTATTTATATATGCATCTTAATACTATATTAATAAAATATAGATAGATAAATAATTATAATGATATATAACAATTATGCATTTAAAAATTAACAATTTATTATATATTATATAATCTTTATTTTTTTAATAGTTTTATATACGCTTTAAATATTTTAAAATGATTAATTATATATTTATTATTTTTACACACTTTTTAAATATTTCTAAAACTTAAATTTGTAATTTATCAAATATTCTTATTACAACTTGTGCATAATTTTTTTTTTTTACTTACACTTGAAAAACCTTATGAGAAATAAGTTTTGTAACTTACAAGCATAAAACCTTGTAAGGAAGAATAAATGTATTGCTGTTATTTTTTTGCATAAATCACAAAAAATGCAAAGACGACAGAAATAAAGCATCAAAAGTAATCCACACTACTCATGCAGTGTATTCTAAGTCTTCTAAATCTAAATGATACCTTGTGGTGTGAAGAACATACTGGAATTCTGTGGTCAAAACTGCTTTGTATGGAGGAAAAAAAAAAAAAAAAAAAAAAAGTCCTACATTTTAAAAGAAACAACAACAACAAAAAAACTCCTTTTGTCTCTCATGTAGAATATATAATAATTAAAGTAAAACTGATCTTACCCTCAAGGCTGAGGCGGACCGAAGACCGTTCACGGCTGCGAGACCGGCTCCTGTAATCTCTGGAGCTCTGGGGTGAGCGGGAGAAACGGCACCGGTACCTCCCCACAAACCTGCTTCCCCTCCAGAGCGGCTGCGAGAGCGGGATCGGGACGGAGAACGCCTGTAGCGTCTGGAGTAGCTGTAAGGGGATGGAGAGCGTCTGCGGCGGAAGGAACGCTCAGGAGAAGGGCTGTAGGAGCGGGAGCGAGCGCGGTAGCGGCGAGGAGGAGAATGGGGTCTGTGACGGCAGCGAGAGCGGCCCGAGCAGCGTGGATGGGAGCGGGAGCGGGAACGTGAGCGTGAGGGAGAGGAAGAGCCACTGTCTGAGGATGAGCTCCGTGATGAGCTCCGTGACATGCGGGAGGAGCGGCTTCCCCTGCTGCTGGAGTACGAGCTGTCACTGCTGCTGCTGCTGGAACGAGAGGAGCTGCGACCGGATGGAGCCTTCTGATCAAAGATGAGCTTCACATCCTCACTGAGATGCCCAGGGCTGGCCTCCTTTTTCATGATCAAACCTACAAACACAAAACATCAGATGTTACTCATGAACTAACAGTTAAATCAATAAAGAAATTTAATTATTTAATATGTATATTCTGCAGGTGTATATAACATTTTTATTCCTAAAGCAATGGTGATTTTTTTTTTCTTGGCTGTTGACAATAATTTCTGCTTTACAGAGTTATAAAAACAAATAATAAAAACAGATAATTCTAAACGTGTCAGATTTTTGATACTGCCTTTAGCCAATGTTCAGATTTCTGTTTTGGAAATGTATTCAACTTTGTACATTTTCATATCAATATTTGTGTATTTAATAAATATTTCAGATAACTTACAAAACAATTATCTAGATGTACTGTGATTAATAATCTTGGTATGTTGATATCTATTTGTTAAACGTTTATTTGTGAAAGTTGTTTTATTTTTAAAAATAAAGACATTCATTTAATGGTTAAAGATTTACTTCGTTTTCCAAATCATAATATGAGCCATATTTTCTAAAGAAACATTACGACGACAACAACAACAAAGATGGCAGTAATTGGCGAGAACATGCTGGAACTAAAAGTAGGTCAGGTGACGTTGAGTAACAAATTCTCCGCCCCTCCCGTCAATCAAATTACACAACAGACTCGAATCTAGAACATTCTGCAAGAAACGCTATAATAATTAACCAAAGTTATCAAAACATCACTCAAACAAAATCCAGATGTCACCATCCATATAGTAATAAATCTATTCTGATATGTTATTCGCCTTCCTGTATTTACTGTTAGTATTATGTTGCTAATTCAGCAAGGATTGTAGATATAACGTTATAACAACGCTAAAGTGCTTACTTTAAACAAGATTAAATATATAAACATTAGCTATAAACATCGTTTAACTGTAACTTACCGTCAACAATTATTTGATGCAACAACAGTAAGATGACAAACGTTGAGGAAAACGCTCTAACGTTAACTTATATCACGCGATACTCCTCGAGCGAATTCAAAACAGAAACTATTTGAAACTCAACAACAATTTCTTGAAACACAACGAGTGTCCAAGTAGTCAGCGCCTATCTGTAACAAACGTCGTCGTCGTCGTCGTCGACGTTTTCTCGCGAGCGCTTGGGTGGTTCAGCTTGAAGTGGCTCGTGTGCAGCTTGTTTTTTTACTTAACCGAAACCCAGTGACGTCATCCGTGGGGGTGGGGGGTTCTAGAAAATTCATCAAAGCAACAGTGTTTGATAGACGTGTTTTTTTTTCTTTTTTAAATTTAATTTAAACCATGATATTTTTATAACCGAGTTTTTATAACCGAGTTTTTATATTAATTAAGTAGTTTTAAATTAAAAACAATAATAAAATCGACATCTATGGTTTTACATGCTGGAGACTTGAGTACGTTAGGTGTATAACTTGGGGGCGGGGGAAGTCGGTGAGTGAACTCGCCTTTAACACAAATAACTGATAGAGCGTACGCTGCATGATTGTGCATTTCTTTTCTTTAAATCAAAGAAGAACAGCACGTGCTTGAGACAGAAACCAGGCACTGAACAGTTCATCTAAAAGAATGGCGATCGAAAACCTGCTTCAAGCCAACTTTGGCTTTGCAATTTTTACGTATTTGTACAGTTTTGTCATGTTGATGTATCTCGGGGTCCAAGTTAGTGGTGCACGGAAGAAGTATGGCGTAAAGGTACGATAAGGCTTCATATGCAATGCATGTTGTTACATTGTCTGAAATTATACTGATGCATAGTAAACTTTGATTTCTGATTTGGAACTAATGCATGTTTTATATGCTTTGTGCTTTGATTTAATGTATTTTTCTGCTCTCGTGCTTTGTATATAGTATCCCACCATGTACAGTGATAAGGAACAAGTGTTCAACTGTATTCAGAGAGCACATCAGAACACACTGGAGCTGTATCCACCATGGCTGGTGTTCCAGACTATTGCTGCATTAGAGTATCCTGTGAGTATTACAGTTGTGTGCAATTCAAAAATGAACGACAATTCAAAGAAACTCATGCAACTGCTGTATGTGGAATATAGAATGCCTTGGAATACCCCAAATTAAGATATCATCTTAAACATTGTGGTTGGCATTTTGTCAAGACTTGGTCTAAATGAATCATGTTTTGTAGAAAGATTTGTGTTTGTGAGTTTAGAAAATGTATTTTAATTGCACTTCAGCAAATTATTCTTCCTGCTATTCCAATTCAAAATCCAGTTTAATGTGAATGTAGGCAGTTCCAGCTTATGAACTGAAATGGAGCCAGTTCTGCCCAACCCTTCCTTATATACCTGTGCATTACTGTACCTTAATTTGTACCATCCTCCATCATATTTAGTGGCAACTAGAAGCTTTCTAATATATTTAGAAATGTGACAAAAGCATTTATCACACTAAAGTGTTGGGCTAGTAATAGCAATGTTGTTTGTTTAAACCTCACACTGGTTAATATTAAATCATTATGCCTTTGATCAAAATGGTTGACCTTGATCATTTAGCAGAGGGAAGTTTCCTTGTAGTGAGTGTTCTATAAATCTGTTAAATTTGTCAATTCATTCTCTTTTCATGTGCTCTCCTTCTCCCATATGTACACCTTTCACCCAGTTCACCTTTGTTTATCTTGCATTTTTTATCTCCCATATCAGATTGTTGCCTCTGTGTTAGGAGTCATCTGGGTTACGAGCAGGTTCTCTTATGCCTGGGGTTACTACACTGGTGGTAAGTCTTTAAAATAGGCATAAAGAAACCTTTCTGAATCATTTCTCTTATCTTGCATTTAATTATAGATTAAATGACACGTGTATGTTTGTGGATTAGATTGTTTTGAAAGCACACAATGTATATTTATGCATTTTTTTTTAACTGCCGTACACATTTGCAAGACTGCTGGAGCATAAATAAATATAATTTTTAATTAGAAGAACATTCTTTTTTTGGTGAAACTGTTACACAAAACAAAAAAGTCAGTGACTGCAATGAGTCTTTTAAACATTCTTCTGAGTTTTAGCCCTCATCGCCGGTGTGGTTTCTCTGTTTTAGATCCTGCTAAGAGGATGCGTGGATCATATGGATACATCGGGCTGTTTGGAGTCATTCTGCTTTCCATCTCTGTTGCTCTCAAACTGCTTGGAGTACTTTAAGGGAAACACCACTGAGAAAATACCACATAAAATCAATACTTGGCACTTAATGTAGTCATCAGTGATTCTTTTTTCACTTTTTTACTCTCTTTTTTTTTTTTTTTTAAATTTTCATCCTGTAGCTTTTACATACTATGAAATATTTCATCAAATGTAATCAACTTGTCAGGCTTTTATACACGTTCTTTACGCAGCTTTCCTTACATTTCAATTAGGGTGACCAGATAATCATTGCATGGCAGTGTTTATGTTCAGACGACCTGGGTTTGAGTTCAGCTTGTGTCATTTCTGTTTGCATTTCAGGTGCAAAATTGTAATAGGCAACATTTCAGATACTGTGCTGATTTGATTAGGATGTATCCTATGTTATTTCATTAAATTCAGACAAATAAATAATAAAATGTCTCTGTAAGATTTAAACAAACTATGTGTGAGTGCTTGAGCGCTTCAGATTACTAGAAAATATGGTGATCCTGCATACTTTATTCTCATTTTAGTCATTTCTGAAATCTCTCAGATAATAAAATTAAAATGGCATACGGCAGGGCTTTAGGACAACTGGAGCGTTAAATCATTTATAAACAGACCATAGGGCGTTACTATGATGCTATGGTGTGGTGGGTGGTTACACTGAAATTCTTATCTCTCCATATGGCTCTTTAATGAGATAGTTTACCCAAAAATGAAAATTCGGCCTTCATTTACCAACCTTTATGTCATTCCAAACCTATATCGATTTCTTTCTTTTGTTGAACACAAAAGAAGGTTTTCTGAAGAATGTGGGTAACCAAATATTTGCTGGTAGCCACTGACTTCCATAGTATGGAAAAAAAAATACTATCAAATTCAATGGTTACCAGCAACTGTAAATGAAATGACACAATTTTTACTTTTGGGTGAACTATACAATTTTGGAAACTTTTTTTTTTTTTCTTTCTTTTAAATAAACATCTGAGAAAGTGTAAGAAAAAGTGATGAGGACGTTGAAGTTCTTGATGAAGATGTTTATTGCAGCATAGAAGTGACAAAGTACATGTTGTACCTTGGGTTCAACGGAGGTGGAATGAACCCAGAACATGCTAAGTTCAAACCTTTTATACATTTTCAGTTTACTACCCTTCATGTAAATTAAGTTGCTCCTGTTGTAAAAGCTGTAGTCTGTATGTTAATTAAGTTCTGATGCCCCTTTGTCTGAGGTGGTTCTCAGTGTCCCACACCCGCTCTCATTCTACAATTGGTGACCATTTGCTCAGGATGTGATCATCCTAAATGGTCGACAATCAACATAACTGTCGACTTCCTCCTTCTCTATAATAATTAAGCCATTTTGGGAAATGAGCATGATCAAACATATATTGTGGAGTGGAATCTGGGTCGAGTCAGACTACAATTTCTTACAAAAGTCTGATAGAATAGAAAAACATTAGGATTTCTTACATTAAGCAGTGTGGTACAAGTTATGTGGCCAAGTTTAATATTTAAGGGTTTTATCAAAACACCATGTATGAACAATAGTAATGCAGGCGCCACTAATAAACTATTATAAAGCATTTACTCTAGTTTGAAAAACCTAGGAGTCTTTATAGTCTTTTTTTAACACCTTATAGTCTTAACAGTTTTAGGAGTTCAGTTTTTTCATGGTTTCTTTGTAGGTATTACAAAATACAGTAACCTATACAGAAGCTTTTATGTTCTCTTCACATTGTCTCATACAAGACATTACAAGATATTTGTGCCGATGTGCTTGATTGAGACATCCCAACCCTTACTAAAATAAACCATGGTTTTATTATAGTAAAAGTGTAATAACCATAGTGCTTTGGCATATTGATTACCATTTGTAGAACCACAATTTTACTACAAATACCATGGTTAAACTATGGTTAGTGCAGCAAAACCATGGTTAATTTGTAGTTACCATGGTTTAACAATACTAAAAAAGTTATAGTTTGGTTTCATTTGTAGTGAAACCATGGTTAATTTTCGTGAGGGATTTCAAGGTCTACTGTTATATTTTTGGTTTGCTTGCTTTGTTTAGATATACTTTTAGGTTTATGCTGTGTAAACCACCTTAGTAATAGTAATAGTCATTTTACCATGCAGCTGATCACGTGATACCAACAAAGGCGTCCATGAGGGGCGACCCGTTCCATGTAGATTAAAATAGCTGTAATTTTATTAAAAAAATAAAATAAAAATCCTGTAATTTTATCAGGCGTGCTGTTAATTTATTTATATGCTAAAACTTTAATGAGTGCACATTTTTGGTTGATAGGATGTGCTCAGCTCAGAGCGCACTGCGCATGTGCGACACAGAGCCACTGTTTGAGACGGAAGACGGCAGAGTGTATCTCTACTTACTGCGAACCACGAGAAAAACTCAAGAAAAGTGCAGGTAAGAATTCACTGTACTATAAAGCACGAGTCCTAGTGACCATTCATTAGATATTCTCCATTATTTTGCTGTTATTTATCCGTCATGCTGTATAGAAACAGTGATGTAGCAAATTTAGGTTAGAAATCAGCCGGACATGAGAGATCAAACATGTTTACAGCATTAACACTCGACGTTTTCGCCCGATATTGAGCGGAAACGTAGTTTTGAGCTATTATGTTAAAGATCGCTTATGTTAATATTCAAATGTTGGTCGCAAACATGACAGATGGAAATCCTTTTGTGTGTTATTTATGTTTTGTTCAGGATGATCATGTGTGCACTGCGTGTGCGCAGTCAGTGATGCTGCGCCGCTCTTGCGCAGGAACAGTTGAATTTATTAACCTCTAAATAAAAACTGTTTGTGTACATGATTGCTACTAAATAATTTGTGAACACATATGTTATGTATATGCATTTCAGCAGACATTACTTAAGCCTTCAGAGTGACTTGATCTTTCAGAAATCATTCCAGTATGTTGATTTGGTGCTCAATTATTCATTTGTTCTTATTATTGATGTTAAAATAAAAAAACAAAACGCATTTGTTTCGCCATTTTTGTGTAAACGGTAATAGATTTTGTTCTGGATGGTTCTTTGATAAATACAAAGTTTAAAAAAAACAGCATTTACTTGAGAGGGAAATCTTTCGTAACATTATTAACGTGTTTACTGTCACTTTTGATCAATTTAACACATCCTTGTTGAATAAAAGTATTAATTTCTGTCAAAACAAACAACAACAAAAAACTTAGCCCAAGCTGTTCACTTTAGATAAAAGCATTAGCTAAGTAGTCCTGTTCATTATGCAATATGAATATGTCTCTTTATTAGGAAAACCAGCAGAAAATCTCAAGAAACATATATTCCTCTGAAGGATCAGGTCAGATTAGAAGCATGTCGGGGTTTCTGGACGGGATCAGATGTGGCGATTGCGAGTGTAATGTGGACTGGGGTGAGAAGAGAAACACCATCGCCTCCATCGCAGCTGGAGTTCTGGTATGTCAATAAATCTTGTGTTCTCTAAAATATCCAGTGATTCGTAAAGTAACGATCTTTCTTCTCACACTGTACACATGTGCAGTTTTTCACAGGCTGGTGGATCATCATCGATGCAGCGATAATGTACCCTAAAGAGGAACAGTTCCACCATGCATATCATACCTGTGGGGTTATAGCAACTATAGCCTTCCTCATGTGAGTTACACTTGTACAGATTCTCACAGACACTTCCTCTGAGGAGAATTTGATCTGTCCCAGATCTTACTTCCTGTTGTTAAGCGCTGATTTAACTACAGGGTTGCGCCGTGACTACTGTACAATGACTGCATTGATAAACCACCCATCTATGGATCTGAATCAGAGTTATTATAGTTATGTAAAACTAAAGCATAACATATATATTTAACCACACCTTATAACTTATATTACAAATATTTTAAAAATTATTTCAGCAACATTTATCATTTAGTTTAATTTGCTGTACTAAAATACAAAAAAAACCTCATCAAAATGACAAAAACACAACAAAATTGCAAAAGGTTTAAATAAAAAATGAAAACCGACTCTAAAACAACTTAAGCATATCAATAAAAATTACACTGTAAAACTGAATAAGTTTCCAAAACTAAAAAGAAAAACATTTCTTAGCCAATTTCTTAACTAATTTTCAAATTTCTTAATTTACATCAAAATGTTTAAGTTAAGAAATTTAGGCCCGGTTTCACAGACAGGGCTTAGACTAAGCCAGGATTTAGTCTTAGTTCAATTAGGGAATTTAACTAGCTTTTATAAATGTGATTTAGGAAAAAACATTACTGGTGTGCATCTTGAGACAAAACAATAACACTGACAAATTTGAAGATATGTCAGTGCAACTAGCTTTCAGTTAAAACAGATCAAACATGCATTTTAGTCCAGGACTAGCTTAAGCCTTGTCTGTGAAACCGGGGGTCAAAGTTTAAGTAAGCAGAAGAGGCAGATTTTTATTTTATGTAAATTGCTCCTAATTTGAAATATTTTAGTAAGCTGACTTAATTATCATGTAATCTCAATTTTTAGTGCTTTTTTTAGTATTGGAATCTTAACTAGCTGTAACTAGCTAATTCAGTAAATTCTAACTTGTTAATTGACAACACAGTGCTTTGATAAGCATGGTAATTACTGAACGAGTAAGGCGACGTGGAACATTTAACATTTTTCTGTTCTGATATCAATCTCATGCTCCATTCGTCACAATGAGAAACCCAACATAACAGAAACTCTTCTAAATTAGCGTAGCAAAACAATACTAATCCTCCCTAGCAAAAACCATTCTGTAACACTTACCTTTAGTACCTTTTGAGTGCCATGGCAAAGCATGCTGGGAAATAGAAATTGCAACCAGGTTCAGTTAAACTTCTCTTCATCTGAATGAAAAGAAATAAGTTCATTAAGCTCAAAACAATGAAACGATTCAGATGACTTCGAATGAGTTTCATGAACTCTAAAGAAAAAGAAAGTTCTAAATACTCATAAATGATAATTAGATTGAAATCATTTGTTTTTGCTTAAGTTAATGACTAAAATAAGGCTGATTTGAATGCAGGATCAATGCGGTGTCAAACGGCCAGGTGAGGGGCGACAGCTACAGCGAGGGCTGCTTGGGACAGACAGGTACAGCATTAACTTAATGCATTTTTTGTAGATATTGAAATACTACATTATTGAAATGTGCTTTGAATGTGTGTTTGTTTGTAGGTGCCAGAGTTTGGCTCTTCATCGGTTTCATGTTGGCGTTCGGGTCTCTCATCGCTTCGATGTGGATTCTGTTTGGGGGTTTTGTTGTGACTGGTGAGAGAATAAGACTGATTTTGCCCTTATAGAATAAAATGATTCAGGTTTCTATTTGTATACAGTTGCTGATTATGTTTTTCTATTTTTTTTCTTTATTATGATTGAACAGAACATAAGGATTTGTCAGTGTATCCTGGTATTGCAGTTTTCTTCCAAAATGCTTTCATCTTCTTTGGGTAAGTTTGGAAATGCAATAAAAACAGTAACATTGTGAAATATTATTACAATTTAAAAGAAATGTTCTCTACTCTAATATATATAAAAAAAAGTTTATTGCTGTGATCAAAGCTAAATTTTCAGCATCATTACGTCAGTCTTCAGTGGCACATGATCCTTCAGAAATCCTTCTAATATGCTGATTTTCAATGTTGAAAATAGTTGAGCTGCTTCATATTTTTTCTTAAAACTTATTTCTGTCTAAAGTTCAAAACAATTTATTTGAAATATTTTGTAACATTCTAAATGTCTTTGCTGTCACTTTTAATCAATTGTCCTCGTAATTCAAATTGAAATGAATGGAGAATAAAAAAGAGACCATTTTTGCTACTGATGCTATTGAACCACTTCCAGTGACTAGACATTGAATAATCATGAAAATGCTTTTTAGAAAGTAATAAAAATCATTTTGAATGAATCATGAATATAACTGTTGCCCACTCTCTAATTACCTGTGGTCTGAGATTTTGAGTATTCATGTAATTTCTAATAATTTTTTTTATATTTAAATTTTTCCCCCCCAAGTGAAACTATGATTGAGTTCTAATTTTGATTCTCCTTCTCTTTTGCAGTGGTCTGGTGTTCAAGTTTGGTCGAACTGAAGACCTCTGGCAGTAAAGATCCATTTCCTTCAATCAAATCCCACAGTCCATCAACACACAGTTCCTCTGTACTTACTGCTGCTTATTTGCACTCTCTATTTCTTTCTCTCCCTTTTTCAACTCCTCAGCTGACTCCTGTTCTTAAATATGTTCCTTCTTCCTTTCTTTGTCTCGTTTCCTGTGTGGCCACAGTGGGCGCCCACAGTGAGAGCAATGCAAATCAAATCCAGTCTCTGCAGTGAAAATGGACACGTTTAGACCTCATCCTGCGTGTATAATACAAATGACTTGTATACAGTGGAATTACAATGACAAAATTGCAGAATAGTGACTCTCAGATGGGAAGTGCACCATCAAACCGATATCTTCAGCCTTCAGAAAAAACATTATTGACATGTTAAACATTATTGATTCATAAAATATAGTTGCATGATATTGTGCAACGGCAGCAGTGAGTTCTTGATCCGAATCTTCAAGAACCAAAATGAGTGTGACTGGCTTTCAGTCCTTCAGCTTCACTGTGTTTCTGTTTTTAATGTGTCGTCATTTGAATAAAAGTCTTTTCTTTTTTTGCATAAGCCACCATAATTGTATCTTTCGGAAAACTTTCATTTAAAATCTTGTGCAGATTTGAGAACATACTCCTGTCATATTTGTGGCTCAACCTTCAGTCAGCTGATATTACTACAACAAGCGCTTAATTCTATGTCGTACTTTTGGAAGATTTTTTATTTTACGTTATATGGGTTCCCACGCTTTGTCCAGTGATTCAGTTATTTTATTTTAAAAGTTATTTTACACAGATTGCACTGAGCACAAGCAGTTTCTTATAGCCAAGCATAACTAAAAACGTATATTCACTGTCAATATTTTACATTTTTGTGCAACTAGTAAAACCAAACAGCATATTTCTCTGAGTTTTTCAGGACTGTGGGAAGCCTGGTTATATATTTTGTAGCTTTTGGAGCTTTAAGTTCACTCTCTGTGTATGTTTGGGCATGGGGGAGTTGTATAAAAATGTTAATGTTTTTAAAAAGCACAATTTCTTATTATTTCAGTGGTTATGGGAGAATAAGATGAGATGTGAGTCAGAGAATTTGACTCATCTGTCAACTAACAAATTAGAGATTCTGTGATTTCTACATGCTAAAGAATGTAACATTTTAATGTAATCCATGTCTCTCTTTCTGACAAAAAGTAGCTGAACTTCATCCAACTGTGGGTTTAAATGAATAAAATTATTGTAAATATGTACAGAGCCAGTGTTTTTCTTTTAGAAAGTGCGATCTTTTATTACATTCATGGGATTGTAGATTAAAGTCAATGTACTGTGCACCATAAGGTTATTTTTAGATATTGCGTTAGGTGGTGTGGTGTATCAGTTTATCATTGTCAGGCTGAAACAAACTCCTCTCTGTTTTTCTTGCTTCCACTAAAGTAATTTAATCCAGCCTTAATTTCCAGGGGCTTGGAAATTTCTTTGCTGGTGTTGTTTTATATGATTTATCTCTTAGAAAGCACAATGCTTTCCATTCAAGGACATTTTATCTTGTAAATTGTTCACTTAAGCAACGTATAAACTCTCTCTCTGAAGCTCTCACACACACACACACACACGGAAATACATTTTGTGCTAACTGCATTCATGCATATCTGGAGTCCTCTTATCAATGTGTCCACAAGTTCTTCATTTCTGTACCACCAAATTGGGAAACTACAAGACAAACAAATACATAATTAGCAATCATATACATGTTTGTAAATGTAAGTTCAAGATTAATTTTTAATTAGGTTTAATGTCATTGATTTTACTTTTAAATGATAAAAGATAAATGCAAACACTGAGATTAAGGATTGGTGTTAAGTCATGGTAGACAAAATATTTAAACAAATGAACAAATCTGTTCACCTCCCAGAATGCCTGGTCATCAAAGCACTTCCTGTCCTGCTGGGGTCTCCAGATACTCCATTTCAGGAAAAGTCCTGCAAATTTGAATTTTAGTTGTATGTTTAGTTTGCCTCATCCAACCAAAACACAAAACTAATTGGTCACGCAAGAAAAAAAAATCAGAAGTGAGACAAATCAAAATACCTGTCACAGAGCAAATACATATTGATACTGTATATGCACTAAAACAGATAAAACCAGCCTATGCTGAATAAAAAAATTTAAAAAATCAAAATAATTACAAACATGTAACGCTGAATTAAACATAAAACAAACAAACAGAAAATGGTATTTTCATTTAAAATGTACTCCAATAACCTTATTTACAACCTTGAAAAATCTTCTTTTTTTTTACACTGTAAGATACTTTGCTGGTTTCTTCATAACACAATAAACACAAGCACGTGAAACACCTATTTTAATGATATTTAGTGTGAATGTATTGGTGGTGGTGTACCTGTAACTGTGCCCATTACCAGACTCGTACCCGCCGTTATGAGGAGAACACAGATGTGATACACAGTGAACTGCACTGCTCTGAGAACACAGATACAACACAGTCAACATTAAAGGGGTGAATAATTCCTTTAATGCCATTTTATAGATACATGTCACAGGTTTGAATAAAAGTGAAAAATATTTTACATTGAGCTTTCGTTACTGGCCAGCCGTAGAAATAAATGAGCAAACCATCCTAGAATTCCCGGTATGGCATGCACGTTGAGGACGCCGCAGGTGTCATGACACTCAAAAGCAAACAGCATGTGATTCTGAATGAAAGACAAAAACAGAAAATCATTTATGTAATATACAGTTTACACATCCAAAAGTGTGAGAACTCATTAAAAATCTGGGATGTAAGCCTTTGAACAAAATGTATGTTTCAAAGCATTAAACATTATTCATGTCTGTTCAAGTGTTGCTGTCATTAAAGCAGTATTTTTTTTTTCTTTTTTTCATTTTTGGAGTGCTCTATCTCTCTCTGTGACACCCTGATTTGGTTCTGTTTGAAATGAGCTAATTGATGTGGGTTGGACTAATTAGTCAAATCGAGTAAAACACGTTACTAAGAGCCTTTAAAACACACTCAGTTTTTTTGGCTTTTAGTGGAAGTAGTGATGGAAAATACTGTGTTGATGGAATGATTGTGATCACTGAATGAGCGTCGCTACTTGAGAGACTATACTTTTAAGAGTGTAGTTTGCAAGTTAAGTTGAGTTTGGTTTAGTTTTATTGAAGACAGAAGGAGAAAGGCTTTCTTCTTTGGCCTCTTGGGTTTTGAAACCTATGTATTTGTAAAGAAAGACCCTCTACCAGCGGGCAGTTTAAGTGTTGTGGCTCTCCTGAAAGTCTGGGTTTATAGGTCATTCATTTTGTAACACTGATTTTTAATGTTATTCAAAACACATTTAACATTGCCAGAGGCTTCACCACAAAATCCATCTTGACACCAAAACCAGTGTTTGATAACAAGCCTGCATTAGTGCTGTATATTTCTAAGGCATCGCTGTCAAAGAGTAGTTAGCTGGTGAAGTGGATTTACCTATAGTAAAATTAACAAAAGTTATCATGAGCATTGTAACGTAGTTTGAAGCGGACGCCATAACAAATGTCAGCAGAGCGGGAAATTTTAAAATGAGCAGTTTTAAAAGAGAAAATTTGAATTTAGAAAAAAAGGTGGCTTTACCTTCATGTACCGGAACCCCAAGGCTGATAAGAGAGCAGCACAGAATCCAATCATCATGGCAATCCAGGGCGTGTGGACTGCTGTCATTGCAACTCCGATGGCAACACCACCAGACAGTGCAGAGCTCTGGATGTGAACCTGTGCAGACATGCTACTCATCTCATGATGTCCATTATCTGAAAATCTGATCAACATTCCTAGATCCCAACTAAGTCCACACGAAATGGTGTTCACAACCCATTTTACTTGAATAATGTTACAAAGTATTGTATTACATTAGAATTGTTTTCTACTATGTGAGGGAGTTGCTAGAATTTTGTTCCTATAGCCGCTCACCATGTTCATCTTTCCTTTGGAGCTAGTGAGCATAGAGACAGATATCGCCACGATAACACTGACGGCCAGCGACAGATATGTCCCATATATGACAGTAAGCTTCAGTCTTCTCTCCCACCTGTGATCTCTCACCAGCGCTGAGTTAAAACTGGGCCAGAACATCCACAGGAACAGTGTTCCTGTGAGGAAGAGAGAAAGGGAGGATATTCCTGTACTTAATATAGACATAAAATAATTACACTTCAGCCCTTGAATCTCATTGGACAAGCATCAATCCAAGAGCGACGATATCACTGTTTGTATTACTTTGCTTGTCTGTTTTTTTTCAGTGAATTTTTCTGCAGGTTACATCGATTCACCAGTGGGTGGCGGGAAATGACTGGCTTTATGGGTGAGTCACTGAATTATTGAATTGATTTGTTCAAAACACTGATTCATTTAGCAACTAAATGAACTGTCCTACTGAATCTTTCAATGATTCATTCAACCGATTTGTTTTAAAATGCTGATTAATTTACAAACAAAACAAGTTCATGTGTTTATGAGTAAATAATTGAATCTATCATTCAACTGATTCATGTAAAACACTTATTTATTCAGGAACAAGAACAAATAACTTTATTTATGATTGGATCATTGAACGATTCATTCAACCGATTTGTTGAAAATGCTGATTATTTCTGTATGAATGAATTCATTCAGGAACGAAATGCGACTGTCTTTATGAATGAGTAACTGAATTATTTATTCAAGTGATTCATTCAGAAACGTTCATTAGGAATTGTGTTCCCAATTGTGCTCACAGGGTAACACTTTACAATAACAGTACACGAATAATCATATACTAATACCTAAATTAAATGTTAACGCATTCACTAATCATAAACTAGCCTTAACTACGACATGAATCATATGAATTAATGACCACTTTGACTACATGTTTGTTAGTTAATATAATAATTAACACTTTGGGATAAGTTTTCACGTGTTAATTCATATGACCTATGTTTTAGCTGAGGTTATTTGTTCATATTAAAGTTATACTTAATTAAGGTATTAGTACATGATTATTCATGTACTGTTATTGTAAAGTTTTACCCTGTTGGGGCTATGAATCATTATACATCATATAAACTGTCATAAGACATGTGGTATTGCTCTATAAAACCTAAAATGCTTTTTGCTTTGTTGAAAAAAAAATGGCATGATTTAAGTTATTTAAAGCAGTAAATAAGCTGTGTATTTTAAATGCATGAAATAAGCACAGGTGCTATTAAATATTCAACTGGTTATCTTTAAAGCTCACTTGAATTTTTCTAAATCATCTGATGAGCCATAATGGAAATGGTCTGAACTGAAGGAACTGAAGGTTAGGGTATTGAGGTATTTTCTGAGTTTGAGGGATACTAGTTAATGTACTCACCAAACATTGCGAATAAGCCAGTCTTACGGTCAGTTTTCTCTTTCTCATGCACTGGTTTGATCCCCTCTCTGTGCAGCACCCAAGACACCATCACACCAAACAGAGCTCCAAAGACATGCAGCAGCATGATGCTGTACACCGGATCTGCCTGAAACATCAGCTCTGCTTTAGTACAGAAAATACATCAAATAAAATGGTAATTTTTTTTTTCAGAATAAAATTCAAAGTGGAATGTCTTGCAAGTATTCAGATAGTAATTCACAAATATGGTTTTACTGTTCAGAATTACATATTACAAAATTATATCAAATATTACAAATGGCAAATTAAATATTTTAGAGCAGAACAGAAAATGTCTGAAAACTCATTCATTTCAAAATTTCCTGATATTTAGAAAACTAGATACTGCTTACTTATACAAAATGTATGCAAATATCATTACTATTATATTTAATTGACTTATTTTTGTCAATGATACTTTCAACAGTATCACATTATAATAATTCATTTTCAGTGTTTTGTATTAAAAAAATTCAAAGACTGGAAAAGCTGTTTGTCTGGAAGTGTTTCTATCATCTGAATTTTCCAGTTATAGCAGAAAAATGTAACAGTTTTTATATTAAACTTTTCTATTGAAACTGGCTTCCAGTGTACCTTGAGATGGCTATATGGGAAATCTTGAAAACTGATTTATATATATTTTGGAAATTAATACTTTTCTTACACAGAGCAGAGTTTGCAGGACCCACTGATTCAGGAACAAAACAAATAACTCTCTTCATAGCTGAATCTTTAAATGATTCATTCAACCAAATGAATCATTGTTCACTGAAATTCTTTTTCATTGAAATTGGCTTGCAATGAACCTTGAGATGAGGATCATGGGATTAAAATGACATAGGATAAAAATGATCGTTTTTATCTGGGAAAATAATGCTTCTCTTACACTGAGCAGAGTTCGCAGGATCCATTGATTGACCACAAATCCTGTGACCTCCACCAGAGCCATCAGTAAAAGCTGGACAGGATTTGTCTTCCCATGGACCGCTCCCATGGCAACCAGAGCGGATGCTGCACAGAGCTCTGCTTCAATCACACTACACGAGGAGCACAAATAACATTTGATATCATGTGATGCTATAAAACCTCTTTGAAAAAGGAATCATTTGCCAAAAATGTGCTCACCACATCAGAACAGATTTAGAGAAATGCAGCATTCCATCACTTGCTCACCAATGGTTACTCTGCAGTGAATGGGTGCCGTCAGAATGACAGTCCAAACAGCTGATAAAAACATCACAGTAACCCACAAGTATTGATGTTTTCAGCAAGAAGCTGTTTGGACTCTCATTCTGACAGCACCCACTGGTGAGAATGTGATGTAATGCTAAATTTCTCCAAATCTGATGAAGAAACAAACTAATCTACATTTTGGATGGTCTGAGGGTGAGCACATTTAATTTTTGGGTGAGCAATTCCTTTAATCGTTTTCCATCTGTCATTGAATGGCCTATTCTGGCTTTTGCCATTAACATGTTATACACTTCTTGTAAGAAAGCATCTGCTAAGAGCTGTAATGTATGTACCTCTTCATACTGATGTGGATCTCTCTTCTCTGGTGTCGTTGTGGCAGCAGAAAGCCATTTATCAAGACGGCCCACTGGATGGCCATGGCTGCCAACAGCACGTTAAACCCTGATCCACTGAAACCATATCGTACGAGGAACGTGGCCAGGAATCCAAACCCCAAAAATATCATCACATGAATATCTTGGAATTCTGTAAAAAGGATTGCATTTCCAATATTGGCAATGTGTAAATGTATAAAAAAATATATAAAACTTGAAACATTTGGCAATACAATTAGTGGTCAGTCTTTAAGAATGCTTGTGGTAGAGAAATGCTTCTTATCATCCAAAACCAGAGATGTTGTGGCTCCACACCCCAACGGCAACATGGCACACATTTACAACCAAACCAAGGTAAAGTCATAATCATTTTGAGTATTTTCGTATGAATTTTGTGTCCTGATTCTTTATCCACGTCCAAAAAAACAACAACAAAAAAAAACAACAACAACAATTCTCTCCAAAATATATTTTAAATGTATGTTGTAAACAGTGAAGCCCAACAAAATATATTTTTGAAATGGACAATATATTTAGTTTCATCCTACATACAAAATATATTTCAAATGAATTTCAGGGCAAGAAAATAAATGTTTCATCCTATAGTAGCCTACATTGAAGCAAAATACAAATGTGGACGGAATTTTTTTCATAAATTGTAATATATTACATAAATTGTAATTCACATGTGCAATAGACAACAAAGAAAGTTCTTCAAATGTGATGTATGTGTACTTTCTTGTATTAAAACATATGGAGGGCAAAATATATTTCATACTTTTAAAAATATATATTTATATAAATATAAATATATATATTATTATTATTATTATTATTTTTTCAAAAATATGCAAACATGGCTTAATAATTATAATATATGGGGTTGGTTTGGTGTGTTAAAGTTGCTTAAAAAAAGACCAGGAATTAGTTTCTGAGCAGAATATGTGACTGACAGCCAGTTTTTTGTGGCATTAGTTCATATCTACACATGAACTGAACATAGCAGGTTTACAAAAGATGTGAGTTGATGCTGTTCATAAATAACCACAAGTTTTAACAGTGAATGCAAGTTTCAACCCTTAAAAGATTCATGGCAGCCTTAATGTAAATCAGACTTACTAACCTGCATATGAGCTGATGAAAAGCTTACTGTCAGTCTTTCTGTCATGCTGCTGCTCTATTTTCACAAAAAAGACAAACAGTAGGATAAAGATGGTTTCCAGCAGGAAGGCCACGAGAGGAAGTCTTGAGCGGAGACTGGGGGTGTACTGAGGAGCCATTATTATTTGACAAACTCTGAATGTCTGTAAACTACACCCGCCAGAGATGAGGAATATGTAAGATCACGTGCATCTGAGTGGCATGGAGGTGTTTCCCAAACATGCCACCTAAGTGTGCAATCAGTATGGTGTCTTTGTGCAAAATATCTTGAACTGAGTCTCTCTCTTTTTTTTTTTTTTTTTTTGTATAATAGGACCATTATCAAAAGAAGATGATGCAAGGAGTGTTTATTGTCTTTACGTTTGTGTTATTTCTGTTTTACAGCACTGTTTGAATACTACGTTGTTTTTTCCTCCTAAGACTAAAGTAGTGAACTTGATTTAAATTAATTTCTGTTCACATAATTTAAACCAAATGAGGCTAATTAAACGGTTAGACTATCGAAACTTCGGTTTCATGGCAACTTTAACATTTTATCATATTCAAAAATATGCTGAGGGGAATTAAAATTTAGCCAATCGTACTGTTAAGTGATCAATAATCAAGCTATTGATCATTAAATTAATAATACATTATATATGTAGCTTATCTGGGGGAGCTTTGTTTATGCTATTTTAGCGTTTGAGTCACAAAATGTAAATACACATGCGCTTAGCAATGAAACGCTCAACGTACCAACGAAAAGTATGTTTGTGTGGAATACGCATCTACATCATACGCAAAAAACGTATGGGGAGTCCCGCCCAAATCAAGCCTATTGGTCAGGGAGCACTACCTGATTTGTCCACAAAGACAGCGATTGGTAAGGCGAAGAAAACCTGTCATCCGCCCCATTTCCCTTTCTTTGGTACCGTGACAAAACAGACCGCTGTTTATTGGCTGTTTGACTTGTCATTCAAAATGACAGCTGACAGGCGCGATTCCTATTGGCTTAGCGGCCTGTCAGTCACACCTGTCTAGGCCCGTGTCTGTGCGTCTGCGCCGAGAGAAGGAGGAGGGTCTTCCACTCAGTCTTTTTATTTATTTCTTCGTTTCCAGGAGAAAAAAAAACAACCACAGCAGTATATTCCTTTGCGGAACCGCCAATGTTTCCCGTCCGAATAAGAGAGAAACCTGGACCATACTGCTGTACGTATTAAAAAGCCCGATTTAAGGGGGCGAGGATGAAGCGGCGCAATGCGGACTGCAGCAAGCTCCGACGGCCCTTAAAACGGAACCGAATCACCGAGGGGATCTACGGCAGGTACGGTCCAGACCTTCTGACCGAACCGTTATCATCCCCAAGCTTTAGGAAAGACCCAGATTTCGTTTTTATTATGGTCTAAGATCTCATAAAGAGATTGTAAATCATTTAGCCGAGCTGAGCTACCGTCAACAAAGCTGAATGATGGTAGACAGTCGTCTCCGCAGAAATGAATAAGCTGCCGTAGGCCTCATTACAGCGATGCGCTTTAAAAGAAAGAAACCCGCGAAACCCACCGGTGTGGGCTCGAGACCCGACGGTTAGAGTCGGTAACTGTCAATCATCAGAATGATTGACGTGACGGGACAGTTAGTCTGTCAGTGAACGCACCGAAGAGATTGATCGATTGTGATTGCATCGTACAAGACCGTAAGGAGAATAACCGTAATCTAATTAGCAGATCTCATATGTAAATGCGAGAAGTTTATTCAAATACAGATTTCTAAGAGACAGCTGGAGGGTTTTTAAATGCCTGAGACGCCAAATAACTGAAGTTGGCTCTGTTTTTTCCTCAGAAGTTGGGGAGACCGGGGGCAGTTGTGAAATTTTTTTTTTACGTTTTCCTTGAGAACTCGCGAACTACTACAGATTTGGTATAAGAAGCATTTATATGTGCCAAAATTGACAGCATATCTATGGTAGTATTTATTTATTTATTTACGTTATTTATTTACTTATTTATTTTTGCTGCCAGAAATAATGTATAAGTTAAAATTGTCATTATTTAAAATATTCCAAACCCATCTGACTTTTTGTCTGTGAAACACAAAAGATTCCAGCGTTAGTCACCATTCACTTTCATTGAATTCACTTTTTTTTGCATGAATGAAAGCAAATGACTGAAACTGTCATTCTGAGTGACTAACATCTCCTTTTGTGTTTCGCGGAAGAAAGAAGCTGATTCATTTGTAAGGGTAATAATCTTAATTACACCTACATATTTCATGTGTAGGATCATTTTTTGCACAATTCATTCTTTCATTGAGAGCCGTAGTTTGTTAGTCTCAGTGTTTTTGTTTTGTATTGTAAGCTTTGACATGGAGCATCTGACCTGTCAATCAAAAGTGATGTTATGAAGGGGTTTTATGCAGCAGTATTGCATATTTCAGATCTTAGCAGTTGGTGGTCATAAGGACTTAATTTCAAATGTTTAAAGCAAGATGTCAGTGAAGTGTACTGTACCAAATGTACACTGCAAAGGTGGCTCAGAGGCGCTTCTGAAGTGGCATTTAGGTGTCTTTACACAGACTGTTTAATGCTACTCAGAAATGGCATGAATGCATTTACACAGCAATGGTAACCATATACTTCGATGCACAGTTAAGTCAGGCTTTTATGCTGCATTGTGTCTTTATACAGAATTTTAAGCAGGCACAGAACAGCCTTAAATCACCTGTATAAAGATGCCTATAGATGGCAACAATTTATAGGTAATTATGTTGTGAATATTTGCTCTGAAATGGTCAAAAATAGTGATTTTCTTCAGTCAGAGAAGCCATAATTTCAACCAAACAGTCATTAAGGCCAAGCTGCTTCATAATACCAGCAGTAAAATACAGTAACAAGCTTGATAGAAATAATCAAAGTATGTTTTCCAAACAATGAAATAATTATAAATAATTACATAAATAATGCCTTGTGTAAATAAGCACGAATAATAATTTTATTTTATATAATGCACTATGCACCGTACACAAAAATGTAGCAATATTTACTTAGGGCTGGGCGATATATATCGTTCGATATTTTGCGCATTTCGTCAGTAAAGCCGGTTCTTTGATTAGCGGAAAATCTCCATCACCTGTTTTGAAATAGAGCGCCAGTTAATAAACAGAGCCGTAGATCACTGACTCTGTGATCTACGGCTCTGTGTATTAACTGGCGCTGTATTTCAAAACAGGTGATGGAGATTTTCCGCTAATCAAAGAACCGGCTTTACTGACGAAATGCGCATGGATATATCGAACGATATATATCGCCC
This sequence comes from Tor tambroides, assembly GCA_021397915.2. Lineage (NCBI taxonomy): Eukaryota > Metazoa > Chordata > Actinopteri > Cypriniformes > Cyprinidae > Tor > Tor tambroides. Next base: position 46,207 of record JAFVLL020039133.1, on the reverse strand, counting down.
AGCCCTAATTTACATATATATTTTAACATAACATTTTTGTACTTAAATTGTTGAATTGAGTTTTCATTGATTCATTGACAGCTTGAACTGATTCACAAAAAATAATCCAACTTAGAAACTGTATGCTCATCTTAATGCACATTCCTGGCCAATAATTGCAGATATATCATGATGAGTGTACTAGGCTATATTTTGCACTCCACTGCTTGCATTTATCAGCAATGCCGCTGTAAAAGAGTTATTATCACCGTAGATGGATGACGCAGTTAAACACTGCGAATTGGTCACAGTGGGTAAATAACTGGCAACTGGTTTCTGCCATTAAAGACAGTTGCCAGACTTCACCCATTATCAGTCATTTGCTATTCTGCTTGATGTTCAGCATGTTTTTGACTCTTTAATGTAGTGGCTCTAGAGCTTACATTCAGTCATGTCAGATGTTGACATAATGTTGCATGTGATTTCAAGTCTGCATCTGGGAAATAACTCTGTGGGGGGTTCATTTGAAGGACGTTTTTCGCCAAACCGTAAAACCAGATTTCATTTAGAGGTTTTAAGAAATATATTTACTAAAATATGATGCAAATGTTGTTTTTGTGAAGATCATAGAATTTGGTGCTTTATTTAAAATCAGAATAAAATCGGATATGAATCTATTTACATGCTTTTGGTTTTGTTCCAAAAGAAACATTTTTCAAATCTTTCAAAGTATTTTAACTTCTTTTTCATGTGTAATATGTGTTGCATATGGAGTGTTTGTTTCAGATGCATCCATCCATCCATTAATTGTCAACTTTGATGATATAATCTGTGAAGATTCATCTGTAACACCTGTTATCTGATTTGTTATGTTGCTTTCTTCAGAGAGGTAGAATTGAGCAAGTATGTCATCAGCCCAGATCTACCGGTCCAGTGACTGCTTTTTTTTTTTCTTTTTTTTTTAACCTTGCGTTAACACGATCTTTTCTGTCATCAGAACACTATTAATAGTGTCTTCAGCACCTGTATGAGCAGCGGAGAAATATTTAGATGCTATTAGATAAATCATAATCATTACAAACAGACGAGCTGCAGTATTCCACATTTTTCTACAATATATCAAGTAGTTTGTTTTAAAGTATATGGTTTTAGACCTTTCTTCCAAATGACGCTTTCTTTTATGATGAAATTCATAGAAATTAATTAATTTTACCAACGTCAACCACTTTTTGGTGGTTTAAATCTGAGGCTCTGTTAAAATATCTAGATTTCTTCCTCTTGTTTTTATTGTCTGTTATCTGGTGGACATTAATTTTAAGGTTTTTATCATTCTTGTTTTTCATGCTTTATTCTGTGTGTGTGTTTTTTTTTTTTTATTATTATGCATGTTTAAACACTTAAGCTGTGTTTTATGTATGTAAATAATTTTTTAATTATTTATTATTAGCTATCTTAAAGGTCCCATGTTTGTGAAACAAAGAATGATCACAAAATCGATCTGGTAACAGTCTTTAGGGCCATTCAATGGGCAAAAAAACACATTAAAATCATGATGTTCACAATGTTGCTTAATTTTACATTGACAGCATAATATATAGAGAATATTCAATATGTCGCCGAGGCATAATTGTAGTCTACTTAAAGAATATCTCTGGTGGATTTAGTACACCTTATCTGCATTGCTACATCTGGAGATACATCTTACTCATGTGCTCTTGGCCTCTTCTCATCCCTACATAAAACATAATCCACTTCATTCACTACACGCTGCATTGGAGAACGCCAAACGGTGATTAAGTCCTCCCCCACCTACCCATGCTTCATTGGGTTGGATTTAGTGTTAAAGATCATGATGGAGTTGCTTATACGTGTCGCTAAATTTTCATTGGCTCAAGGCCACATGTAGGGTCTTATTTGAAGAGATGAAAACTTGAATGGATGATTGAATGGCTGGGTAAGAATAACATCTCTTTCTCTTTGTCTCAGTACGTTCCTGTACCTGAAGTTTCTGGTGGTCTGGGCACTGGTGCTGCTGGCAGACTTTGTGCTGGAGTTCCGCTTCGAGTATCTCTGGCCTTTCTGGCTCTTCATTCGCAGTGTTTACGACTCCTTCAGATACCAGGGCCTGGTGAGTATGTGTGTGTGAGACGAGCGTTTCATCCAGATAATGGGACTAAATAATTAAAGAAATCGATTGCTCACGCTCATGTTATCCCAACACAAAATCAAATGTTTATCAAAATATCTGAGCTTCTGTTTTCCATACAACAGAAGTGCATAGTGATTTATACTGCTTATAAGCTCCAAAGCAGACCAAAAAAAACAACAAAAAAACACTAGAAGACAGAATTGTAGTTTTCAGGTGAACTGCTACATATTTTAATCATTACCTTTTTATATTGTATATATTTGTATATATTATATATTGTAAATGCCTGATGTAATGTCTGATGGAAGTTCAGCTTTGCTGTCACAGGAATTAATTACATTTTAAAATATATTCAAATAGAAAACAGTTATTTTGAATTGTAATAATATTTCACAATATTACTGTTTTTACTATATTTTCTATCAAATAAATGCAGCCTTGCCAAGCATAAGAGGCTTCTTACATAAGCATTAAAATATCTTAGCTGTTATACTGTATGATGAATTTCTTCATCTCTTTATGGGTTTGATGTTATCAATAATCCTGTGAGGGAAATAAACTGCAGTTTATACTCTTATCTAGTCTTATCTGAGATTAAGCGATTTCTTGATGGTCAGAAGGTCAGTCGTCAGTATTGAAGTATTATGTGCACTTTATACGAACCCACTACTTTAAAACATATGTTATTGTTACTATTATGTCTCTTAAATAATCATGCAAAACTGCATGATAGTTAAAAAAAAATGCTGTTTAGGGTTGATGTTTTGCATGTCTCGCAGCAGGCCGCTGAAGTTATATTTTACTGAGAACTGTGAAATGACATGTCGTGCCAGTTGCACATGTGATGATCTGATGTGTCTCTCTGTGTGTTGCAGGCTTTCTCAGTGTTTTTTGTGTGTGTGGCATTTACATCAGATATTATATGTCTGCTGTTCATCCCAGTGCAGTGGCTGTTCTTTGCAGCCAGCACATATGTGTGGGTGCAGTACGTCTGGCACACAGGTAAGAGCCGCACATTGTTCATAGTGTATCGCATGTTCTCCATCACTGATCTAGTTTTTTTTTTTTGTTTGTTTAACTGTTACTGAAGTCTAACCTCAAGCTTTGGTCAGCAGTTTCTGAACATTCATGACTTGCAGCTTTGACACTTTCAGAATAGACAACCTCAAACTGACTTGTTTGTCAGTCAAAGTGTCAGTCTGGTTTGGTGTAGACACACTGGTGACTCCATCTCTGGTTTCTCGAATGCTCTGTATAAAAATGGATTCAAATATGTTTTACAAATGTGTGTACAACTGACACCTTAGAACTCCAGCATGAGAGGATCATTCCCGTGCTGCTGTGATCTTTTGTTATCTTGACTCATTTTATTCTGTCTTTATAACATGCGCACACACACACACACACACACACACACTGTGACCTTGCCCGTGGTAAGCTTGGTTATTTTTGCCGGTGTGACTGAGCAGCTCTGGATCTTGATGTCAACAATAGGATTTGCTTCAAATGACTCACTCACTTTGTTTAGCGCTGACGCTTGATTCAGATTCACCCATAGAGTGTGTGCTTGAATCGTTGTGGGTTTGTTTATTTTAATTTGGGCTGTTAATGTTGTGATTATTACATTTACTCACTGTTGTCAGCTGAAGTATTTTAAGCACATGTTGAATTGACCATTCTCCTCTCTCGTCTCTCCACAGAACGAGGGGTCTGCCTCCCCACTGTGTCGCTGTGGATACTTTTTGTTTATATCGAGGCAGCTATCAGATTTAAAGATTTGAAACACTTCCACGTGGACTTGTGTCGTCCGTTTGCAGCGCACTGGTATGTCATTTTCCACAATCCTCACTTACACTGATGAGTCAAACACTGGCACTGATTGTGAGCAAGTTTCAGCTTGATCTGTCCACTTTCCTCTAAACCATTTCAGAGAGTGTTAGTCATGCTTTTAGTACTGTAAGTGACGATATGTGACCTGCTTCACTACTGCTGTGAGCAGATCGTCTGGGGGCTGAGTTTACATCAGTAATTGTCCAGGGACTGTGTGTTTGTTATGATCAACAGCAGTGATGCACCGAAATTGAAAACATTAGGCCGAAATAGTTTTGGAGGGATGAAATCATTGACTGAAACAGTTAGTGCTTCTCTCACGGTGCGTTTTTACTGTGTCAGTGTCTATTTCGTGCACACATTGCGGATAAACTACAACAGGTAAACATGTCAACAGTGTGGACACACTTCACCGTGATGAAAAATTATGCAAAACAATATGGAAAATTGTGTAAAATATGCACAATTTTTAAGCTCGTTGCAGAAGATTCAGAAATGATCACCTTTGAACATGACACCCTAAACAGCATACTGAGTTCAGTTAACCAATTAACCATATTTAATTACCAAAACTTTAGTTTTTGGGCTAAATGAAATTAATATTTGAATAAAATATTTCAGTGCATCACTAATCAGAAGACCAAAGACCCAAACCTATCAGATTTACTAGTCAGTGTTCATTAAATGAACATAAAAAAAAAGATATTTAATCACACATTTAAACACAGTAATAATCTACAACATTTGAAGTTGTGCAGAAAACAATGGCTCAAGTTTTTCCCATGAAAGTGTAGAACAGGTTACTTGGACCAAAAGTATGAAGTTACAGTTCTTACTTGTGTCTTAAGTGTTTTTTGTGATTCTTTTTTCCCCAACGATGCTAATCATATGACGTCCTATTTTTTTTTGTGTTCACAGTATCGGGTACCCGGTGGTGACACTGGGCTTTGGTTTTAAGAGTTATGTAAGTTATAAGATGCGTCTGCGGAAACAGAAGGAAGTACAGAAAGAGAACGAATTTTACATGCAGCTGCTGCAGCAGGCGCTACCTCCAGAACAACAGCTCATACAGAGACAAGAGAGAGAAGCTGAGGAGGGTAAGGACTTTGCACAATGCCTCCTAACAGAATAGTTCACTCAACCATATGCTGGTATTTGGAGACAGTTTCTGCACAGCTCTTTATTGACCATTGCTGTCAAGCTCCAAAAAGGATAGAAAAACAATCTATATTTAAGTCTGTTCCGTATGACGTGGAACATAATGCACGAGTTAGATGGACTTCTTCAAAATGCATTTTTATAGTGATTTTGTCCTTCATGACAGGTTTGAACTGACATTGTATATACAGAGATGCGTGAAGATAGTTCAGAAATTGTTCATAGCAGTTGTGAGGCTGAGTAAATATTTTCTGTTTTATATGAACTAAGTCTCTCTCCCTTTTTCTTTCATAAGCAGCAGCAGCAGCATCTAAAGGCATTCATGATGTAGACTCTCCAGCTGTGGCACAGAACGGCTCGGCGGGCAGTAAAAAACCTTCATCCAACACATTACCAGAGCTGGAATACAGAGAGAAAGAACGAGGCAAGAACGAGTCCAAAAAGCAACACAACCACAACCAGAACCATCACAGCAGTACCAGCAGCAGCATCTTACCATCAGTGGACAGTAAATCTCAGGAGATGGAGTACATGGAGAACCATGTGAACAGTAAGAGACTGAGCAGCTCAGACCTTCTGGGCAGCACTGAGAACCTGCTGAAAGATGAACACTCTTCATCCTCCTCCTCTTCTTCCTCCTCCAACTCCAACAAAAATTACAAAAATGCCAGCGGAGGAGGAGGGGGAGGGAGCTCCTCGCCCCGGGGGCACGGAACGGCCAACGGCAGCGTGCCGTCTTCCTCCGGGCCTTCGTCGTCCGCCTCTTCCTCGGGTAAGGGGGACAGGAAACAGAAGTGTGGAGGAGGGAAGAACTCAGCGTCAAACAGAGACCCTGTGGAAAACTGCATTCCCAACAATCAGCTGAGCAAACCCGAAGCACTCGTCAGGTTAGACTCGCACACATCATCTGTCTCAAAATCAGGGCTTCACGTTAAAAGGGCAGCTCCAATGGTTTGCGAAAACACTACACATTAGAAAACAGTCATGTTTTGTAATGCTTTTCCTGACACTCAATAGAAAGCGTTAGTAAACACACTTTGCCGAAAAAAACAAGACAAGGTTTTCAGTTTACCCAAAAGTGAAAAAGAAATCTGTTCTTGTTGAGTTCACACTGACTCTGAAATTTAAAGCAGATTCTCTTTTTTCCACATTTGTTATGTTAAATTGTTGTCCATTTGCTGTTGTTCTGTAAATTTTCATGTTCGAGAGTAATTTCAATTGGAATCCATGCAATATGGAATTTCGCTTGAGGGCGAAATATTTTCCCACACAGATTTCACCTCAGGTTCAGGTTAGTCATGTCAATTTGCTGTATTGTACAACAGAAATGCGAAATGAACCTTTTTTGCCCACATAATTTCACAGAAATTTCACTAATGTGACTGTACCTTTAGGGTAACAAGCTGCATCTGAAATTTCATAGAATTTCTAATGCAGTCTGGACATACTAGTTCTGGATTGTCTTGACCTACAATGTTAGTTGAAGCACTTTCCCACCATTCACAACTCCTACCCCTGTAGCCTCTTGGAATAGTAAAGTGTCCATCAGATGCACACTTTGAAATCTTGATGGAAATAGTAGGTCATCTGGGTCCTACTGTTTTTCAAAAACTGTGTATTTGGACTTATTTCTCTTTTAGTATACTATTTTTCACTTGCTGTATAATAGGGAAGTAGGCATATACAGATACGGGTTTAGTTCTTCTTTGAACACGGTTAATTGTATTATTAAAATATGGTGGTACTCAAAACATTAACATAACAACTGTAAAACAGAAGTTGCAGACCACCAACACCTCAAATCTGGGAGAAACCACCAATTACCTCAAAACAATTACTTCTATATCATCAACTTTCTGCTTAGACAGCATTTTGTGCATCATTGGTATTTATATCATGCCTTGAGCAAGTTTGGATGCCCAGAAATTCTGTCTAGATAGGTACCCTGTTAGGTTTTAAGAAGCACAGTCTTTTTCTGTGATTCACATTTGTCATAATGACTCATTATGACCTGAAGTGTATGTTTGTGTGTTTTAGGCTGGAGCAGGATGTTAAGAAGCTGAAGGCAGACCTACAGGCTAGCAGACAGACAGAACAGGATCTGCGCAGTCAGCTGGGCTCTCTAGGCAGCTCTGAACGCAGCATACGCTCTGAGCTCGGACAGCTGCGACAAGAGAACGAACTACTGCAAAATAAGTGAGACATCCCACCTTCAGTTTGCTCCTTAAGAGAGCGCAAAGCAGGTAGGGGACTGTACTTAATGCAAACTCTTGTTTGTGTGTTCAGACTTCATAACGCCGTGCAAGCGAAGCAGAAGGACAAGCAGACAGTGGGGCAGCTGGAGAAGCGTCTGAAGGCAGAACAGGAGGCTCGTGCTGCAGCAGAGAAACTGTTAGCAGAGGAAAAGAAACGCAAGAAGCTGGAGGAGGCCACAGCAGCCCGTGCAGTCGCTCTCGCCGCTGCAACCAGGTGCTCACGACACACCTTCCCATCATTCCATTGTATTTCATTTCCTAACGTCCATTCCATTACATGTTGTGCATTCCATTCTCTTTCTTTCCATTTCATTTTGCCATTCAGATATGTGTTTTTATGTATTATTTGAAGAAATTAATACTTTCAAAGTCAGCAAGGATGCATTAAATTGATCAAAAGTGAGTGAAGACTTTCATTGTTACAAAAAATATATTTCAAATAAACGCTGTTCTTTAAAAATTCATCAAAGAATCCTGGTATAATGGAATTAAATACTTCATATATACTACCATTACTCTAGTCTTTGATTGTAAAGTTTGAAAGAACAGCATTTGTTTGAAATGGAAATTCTTTATAACATTATAAATGTCTTTATTGTCACTTTAAATTAATTTAATGTGTCTTTGCTAAACAGAGGTAATTGCTTGGGGGAAAAAATCTTACTGACCCCAAACTTTAGAACAGTAGCATACATAACATGCATGCCATACTTTTTTGTAATATTTTCTGCCACTCCATTCTTTTCATTTTCTTTTCTGACTGATTTTTTGTTAATAGCTTTGCCTTCATCATCCATTCTGTCTGTTTCTCACATGATTCTTTTTTTCCCTTGTCTGTTATATCTTTCCTTTCATGAGATCTGTTTCAGTCTATTTTCTTTCCATACAACTGCAGGATATTTAACACTTTTTGTATGTGAGCTGACGTGTGTCGTTTGTGTGTGTCAGAGGTGAGTGCACAGAGTCTCTGAGGAGGAGGATTTCTGAGCTGGAGACGGAGTGTAAGAAACTCACGCTTGACATCAAGGTGAAAGAAGATCAAATCAGAGAGCTGGAGCTGAAAGTTCAAGTGAGGAGATGTTCACATGCCATATTCACTTTTACCCCCCCTTTCCACCAGCAGGAACCAGGTGCTAGTTCAGAGCCAGTGCTATTGCCGGTTCTTAGTTGGTTCAACTGGCGAGCCCTTTAAGAACCGGTTGCTTTTCCACAGGCTAGAGAGCCAGTACAGAGCCAGGTCTTACGTCACTGAATACATTTCATGTTTCGGTTCACTATCGCAGCACAACAGGCTTGTTCAAGGTGCATCGGCACCACGCAGACCGATCGATTGATCGCCACACAACACACTAAAGCACCGCGAGAGCGATCCAAAAGTATAAAGAGCCGTCTGCTTTCCAGTCGCTCCCGCAGCACCCCGATGCCTTGCACCGAACGGTCCGCGCAGCACCGATCCATCCCGAACAAGCCTAAACAAACCATCAACAATGGCGGACGTTGCGTTGCTATTGATGTTCATGGCTTTGCGAACCTACGGCAAATCCAACGTGTTCGTGTTTAGCTGCTATTTCAAATATGGCGGTCAAAAGTTTCTGTCGTCTTGTTGGTCACGGTAACCCAGCCCCTGACGCAAGCGGTTCTTCCTTCTAACCCAGCAATGTTTTGGCGCTACTTACGAACCGCTTTTCCTGGTTTGGAGCTGGTGCTTTTGGTGTGGAAAGACAAAGAACCGGTTTGAAACTAGGCTCTGGCTCCGAACCAGCACTGGAACTGCTTTGGTGGAAAAGGGGTATCTGAATCTCTTTCAAAATCTCCTGATTCTTCTGTAAATGGAGAAAAAGTATAAAAAATAGTGTGGTATGTCTTTCTAGGAGCTACATAAATATAAGGAAAATGAGAAGGACACAGAGGTTCTGATGTCAGCGCTGTCAGCGATGCAGGATAAAACCCAGCACCTGGAAAACAGCCTCAGCGCTGAGACCCGAATCAAGCTGGACCTCTTCTCTGCCCTCGGAGACGCTAAGAGACAGCTGGAGATCGCACAAGGTCTACCATCACACTCTTTTGTCCAGATTACCTACACTTATTAAGTATCTGAAATGCTGTCATCATGTACTCACCGTCATTTAGACCTAACTTTTTTCTGGAATTACTTGAAAGAATTTAAATTTTTGAGGGAACTACACTACAGAAGATCAAATTTAAAAGTTAAAGGTTGATTTTTTTTTTTTTAATACTTAATATTAAAATAAAAATAATATTAATACTTTTACTCAGCAAAGACATATTAGAAATGTTTCTGGAGCAGCAAATCAGCATATTAGAATTTTTTTTTAAATTTTTTTTAATTTATTTTTTTTGAGGGATTGACTGGAGTAATGGTGCTGAAAATTCAACTTTGCATTACAGGAATAAATTACATTTTAAAATATATTCAAATAGAAAATAGCTATTTTAAATTCTAATAATATTTCATAATATTAATGTTTTTTTGAGCAGAAGAGACTTCTTTCAAACCGTTAAAAAAATCGACCACAAACTTTTAAATGGTAGTGTATGTCTTTACTGCAAACATTCCCAAACATGGAAAAACACTTAGTTGTTTCTGTCTTATGTTTTTTAGGACAAATTCTGCAGAAAGACCAGGAGATTAAAGACCTGAAGCAGAAGATAGCAGAGGTCATGGCCGTCATGCCCAGCGTGGTGTATTCAGCAGATACGGGCAGCATGACCCCAGTCACGCCCCATTACTCCTCCAAGTTCATGGACACCAGTCCGTCAGGACTGGACCCCAACGCGTCTGTTTACCAGCCCCTGAAAAAATGAATGCTTGTTTCCCACCACAACAGACCTACACTCAACAGACCTACACTCATTCTCGCATACACAAACACACACACACACACGCACACACGGTTTTCTCTGGTTGTTTTTTTTTCCTCCATAGGCCCAGATTCAGATTCATCTTTGGCATGTCTGTGGCTCAGATTGCTTTTTTGTTTTTGTTTTTTCGTCTTCTATTACTACAGCTTCTTGCCTGGTCAGAAGGATGTTGTATTGTGTGACTTTATTTGTTGTAGTAAAAAAACAAAAGACAAAAAAAGAGGACTTTTAAGGGACATCACACGTCGAGTAGGAAACTGCCGTTTCATTTCTCTTGTAAATGTCTAGAAACCTCACAGAAGTTGGTGAGTATCTTCTCTCAGTCCATTCAGAGACCGCTCGCATCCGTTTTTGTTCCTCTTCTTTGGATTTCGGCCTTGATTTTACTTTTTCTTTTTTTTCTTTTCGGGGGGATGCAAATAGGGCAAGTGTGAGATCCGTTGTCCCAGGTGCTCTACCCCATATCAGAAGATTTTTACTCAAGAATGTCACCATCTAATATGACAAGAATGTAACGCAAAACAAAACGTCCCAGAAACAATGCGACAAAATTATCTCACTTCGCTCAGTATGTCAGGATCGGACGACTCCCGAACTTTAAGGACTCGTTTGACGGACCGAAGCTTCATCTGTGGATTGCTGTTCTTCCTCCTGGTACAAAAAGACAAACTGTGCGCCACAAACACAGTCCAGCAGCGTAATTCACCAGTTACAGATAATCAGTGCCTTCATATGGGACCTCATTGGTGGAACCGAAAGATCTCTTCTCTCCCTTCGCCACGTCATGCCTCAACCGCATCCTTTTTGGTCACGTACGGCAAACGAATCACCAGCCCATTGGCGTGATGACTCTGCTCCTGTTTTGGTCCGCGCTTGTGAATTCGGTCATTTGTTTACATGATTATTTATTTATCCGGCGTTGCACTATTGCACTGTTGACGAGCTCGCAAGGGAATATCTCAAGTATGAAAACACAGGATACTTTCTCCTCCTTGTTTTCTTTATTGTATTGACCATCTTTCAGTATCAGACGGAAGCTAGTGTAGTCCAGTGCCAACTAAGACTGTAAATTTGTTGAAAAAGAAGTGTTTCAGATCCATCAGGTTACTGGCTGGTCCAATGATCAGAAGCTAGAGGAGAGTATTATTGCTATTATTATATAGTTTGTGACTTGTTTTCAGAGAAATACTTGGTTGGGCCATTTGATGGCGCCCTTGTGTTCAGAAAGTGTTGCTACTTTAAACCCGTTAGAATTTTGGAAAGGTTTTCATCAGACCATCATCACACGAATACAGATCCAGACGTCTGCTAAGCATGGAGTATTACTGGCCTAAAGGGAGAATGTCCTGAGCCGACCCACGTTTTGGAAAAACCCTCAGATTTGTGTTAAAGCGAATAGAATTTGCCAACCAGAGGAAGTCAGTTCCTTCAAACGAGTTCCGGTGTAGTTTCAGAAGGGAAGATGGTTACTGTGTTAGTATTCCATTGGTGAATGATGGGTGGGAGGGGGGCGGGGTTTAGCCAGAGTCAGTCCTATGTGGTATTGTAGTGCTCTGAGATGGTTGTTGTTTTTGGTGTCTGTGTTTTTTAAAACTATGATGTGATGGAGGAAGTGGTAAAGTTTGCAAAGTCCAAGGGGAAGACAGTTTTGTTTTCTTTGCCCGCTGTCACTTCTAGCTTTCTGTCTGTTTTTCGGCCAGACCTCGGCTGCACTCTCTGTGAGGTCTCTGTGAGGTTTCAAGTAATAAAATGTTTTTTTTTGTTTTTTTTTTCTGGCATCTGAGATTCTTTTGTGGTTTGTCCATTGATTGTTGTGGTTTCTAAATGCTTGCGTGCAAAATTATAGGTGGGTCACAATACAAAGTGTTTTGACAGTGAGGAAAAAACATTGCTAAATGCAAATGATAGAACCGAACTAATCTTATTATGGTTTAGTTTGGGGTGAGCGAAGGGATAATTTATGATTAAGAATCACAAAGAAACCATTACAGTGTTCTGAATGCCACAATTTTATCTACATATATTTTCTACAAGTTTAAAAGAAATGTTTTGCCCTAAGAGTAGGTAAACATTATTTGTTTATCTGATTTCTCTGGACACATTTTCGTTGACAGAAATGGCAAGAATACATATAACTCAACATGTGATATATAGACAAAAAATACAAATAGGAAAAATGTGTTTTGAGAGATTTTCGGTAGGAAATTTACAAAATATCTTCATGGAACATCATCTTTACTTAACATCCTAATGATTTTTGGCATAAAAGAAAAATTGATCATTTTGACCCATACAATGTATTTTTGGTTATTGCTACAAATATACATGTGCTACTTAAGACTGGTTCTGTGGTCCAGGGTCTCACACACACACACACACCCATATATATATATTCTCAATGGCTCTTTTAAATTATATATTTTTATATGTATTTTATATATAAATTATATATTTTTAAATATATTTTTTTTTTCATTCGTTTTTGCAACTAACAGTTGCTAGTTTGTAGACTATTGCAGCATCTCATGCCGACAGATTCTCCGAGCGCTAAGTGTGATGCCTTCATCTCTCATTCATAAGAGGTTATTACGTGCATGAATAAATAACCAGAGCATTCATATTAAACACAACTCTTTTTTTTAATAACCACGCAGACAGGCTCACAGTTCCACACTCGATCTTTCTTCAGTGCATCACTGGCATGATGTGCATGTAAAAACTCTTGATACAAGGACACTTTCACATTCATGGGCTCCACTTTTCAATTTTTACTTAAAGATGCCACATCCACATTATTTTGCAACGTGGAAATAAGCTAGCTATTATCTGTGAATATGCATTATAGAAGAATAACTAGAAGAATAACAAAGTGCAGTAAACTGTAAAACTGTTCGTGCTACAAACAACTGTGTATGATTATGATAAAAAAAAAAAAATGTGATCGCAAATACCAGTTTGCGATATCACCCAGCATAATGCGCTGTTTTTGTAAAGGTAAAATAACTGGAATCGAATGACACCAGAAGCGTCGCACACAGGGCTGCCAACTTTTGAGTTTAACTTGGAGTGAGAATTCCCACAGCGGGTGGGGAGGGATATAATTTTTTAATACAAAAAATTAAAAATAAAACACTACTACTACTACTACTAATAATAATAAAACACCTGTCCGCAGAGTTTTGTCTGACATCTGGACATTGTCATACTGTGTTATTATCATAAAATCATGTAAAATAACTGTTGCAGTGCTGCAAAACTATTAACTATTTACCAATGTACAGTGAAGATTTACTAGTCATTAGCTACTTTTATAAATAATTGCAACACGAAAATTCAAATATTTTTCTATTAATCTAGTCTGCATTGTTTGAACATCTGTTTTGAGAAATTAATTTTTCTCCCATTTGAAAATGAATCCCGCATTCATGAGGGATTTATGTCACTGTCCTGAAACTTTGCTGCTTGCATAGCTAGCGTATACGGCCATTAGCAGCATGAAAACAAACAAACTTTCATTCAAATTATGAACGGATTATATTTAGCCTAGAAAGTGCACGAGAATATCTTCTTTATAATGACTAAAAAGGTGTCACTTACGTCAGTTCATCGCGATCTCACAAAGTCTTTATAATCAATGAACCTCTTATTTACATCGTGTTACAGTGAGAGGAGTTCGCAAGCGCAGGGAAAAAATCCGCCGTTTAGAGGTGAGTGAACGCAATGGCAAACACAGGTGTTCAAGAAATCAACAGATATGTCTGTGATTGGCTACATTGCTCAGCGCTGCGAAAACACGTTGTAAATATAATCTTTTGGCGAACAAATACAAATACGCACTGGAGCATTAACCAAATCTGTTTCACCAATATCCTATACAGTTTTAACTGAGGGTGCTTTTTTTGACTGCGTGAGAAAATGGATGTGTGGCGTGAGAGCGTGACAAAAGTGTCAGTTGCGTGAGTCTCACGCTGAATGCGTGAGAGTTGGCAGCTCTGCTGAGTCAGTCGCACATTCAAGTTAAAATGCCCGCGCCCAATCTTACGTTAAAAATAAGGTGATAATGATAGTTCACTCTTATGCTGTTCCAGACCTGTATGTATAGGCTATATCTATCTATTCACCAATTAAAGCTGTTATATTCTCATATGAGCTGCAGACTTTTGCTTTAATCAGCATATGGACACATTAATAATGTACAGGAGCCGTTTAGTATGTCAACCACGTTTCTCAAGTTTCCAGTTCCAGTAATATAGGATGAACTGAGAGAGTGAATGACTTCCATGGGATGCAGTGTTTCACGTTCAGCCTCCCTAAAGAACCTCATCTGACTGACTGCCTACTTTCACAGGTACATTAGTTTCTGCAATAATCTGCATGAATCTGTCATACTCACTCAAGAATGCCGAAGATCTGGATTCTTCTTTGTGTTAATCACCTGAGTGACTCACCTGTTGTTCTGCTAGGAGACCCTGGTCAATTGTAATTATTGTTTGTCTTCACATGAAACTAAACAGCTTTTGGTGGGTCACGGTGGGGTCAGATGAACCTGATGTCCTGGTCTCTTTTTGCTCTTTGAGTCGTACATTGGGGTTGTAAGGTGCCACGCTGAGCTGACAAAAGGCCCAATGACAAGCAAAATGACCTCTTTCTCAGAGAAACAGTCTTGAATGTCTCATTCTTTCACCTTTCAGTTTTTTTATTTCCATTTTTCCATCTCTTTCCCCATGTGGTGATGGGCTGTCAGTGTAGAAGCACTCATGCGGATGAGTTTAGACAGGGGTGAGCGGAGAGAAAGACAGCTACACTTTCAAAGAAAAGGTTCACTGTTGCTATTTCTCATCCGTTCTGTATTTCTTCATTGCTACTAAATAGTATACAAAAGCCATACGCTGACATTTGTTGTTAGATTCACTTTTGCATAAAATGAACCATGTACCTCTTGGAGGCAACACTGTTTGACAATGAAAAGAAATTAAGGTTTTTGTAATTTTTTATTTATTTATTTATTTATTTGCAATTTTGTGACAATATTCTGAAATATTAGCTGAAATATTGTGTAATTTGCTCATACATGCAATGTCTGATTTATTTATTTACTTTAACAACAGTGCACAATTTTCTTAACAACCGAACAATTTTTATTATGGAAAACATTAGTGTAATATACTTTTAGTAACACATGACAGAATCTAATAGAATTGGCTACTACATTTTTTATTAAATTGTACTTTTCAATTGATCAAGCATGCACTTCCTCAATGTAATAATGGGCAATTATAGTAAACCAAATAATACATTTTAATCACTATCCAATGAAAAACACCTTAACATCACATCAGCTTCTATATAATTAACACAGTCCTCCTAACTACTACTACTACCTCTTTTTTTGTCAATACCTTTTCAGTTGCAATTTATGGATATCAGAATTTAAAAATAACAATACAAACCATTTTTTCAGTAATCATTGGTGTAACATACTTTTACTTACTGTTACATGACAGAATCTAATATAACTGACCACTAGAATTTGTAATTAATTGTACTTATTTGTTATGCAAATAATAATAATAAGGTTTATACCACTGATCTATAATATTATAGATCAGGGCCCGTATTCACAAAACATCTTAAGGCTAAAAGTAGCTCATATTACATACTAACTCTTCTAGTCTTACTATCAGCCATGATTATTCTACTCTGTTATTTAAAAGGCTGTTTATATGCATATTCACTAATTGTTTACCAGAAGCATACATGTGAGAGGCTGACAATTAGCTGAACATATACTTGTTTAATTAGTGACACTTAGCCTGCATTTTAAAATTTTTATTTGAATGTGGCAATTAACATTTTACTTTTAAGTCTTTATTTGAATATGGCAACAAAATATTGTGCTCTACAATATTTCTATGAATAAATCTCTGACAGAGACTCCTCCCCTATCAGCCAATCACTGTGTGCATAGTTAATAAGCATGCTGACATCATCCATAGCAAGGAGGTCAACCCCAGCCTTACTCTTAGTTTAAGACTGCTCTCTATTCCTTAGTAAAAGTTTGTCTCAGCTGCTTTGTGAATAGGTTTTAAGAGAAAACTCTTAGCTAAAAACATTTACTGCTATTTAGGAGAACTCTTAGTGGTAAGATAAATGTTTTGTGAATATGGGCCAAGTGGTTTATCTAAAGTAGATCTAAATAAAACATAACATCTCATAACTGCAATATTCTCTATTAGTATTAGTATTTTTCTCTATTCTCTTACGTAATGTTTTTTTTATTTGTTTATTCAGTCATTTCTTTATTATTAAGCATTTTTGCTATTATCCATATTATTGTTAACCGTAATGTTATGCGTGGTTTAAAGCGTCCAAATACTATAAAATAAATGTTTATCTTATCGTTTAATTATAAGTATTGTTTGTTCTAATCACACAAGTCAAACGGCATTCTGTTTAAGCCCCGCCCACTGAATATTATCTGGATAATTTACATACTCGAACCCCGCCTTCCGTCCACTCACGGCAGCGTCATGACGGAATATTATCCTGTTAATTTGCATACTAAACCCCGCCCGCCGTGGAGAGCATGTTCGTACATCCACACGGGATCATCGGCGGAAAAGGAAGAAAATCACAGGCTGTCAGAAAAGTTTTCCTGCGGGGAGAGGATCGGGCTCGATCAGGCAGAGGACAGCCGGTGGATCGCGCTCTCAGGATTATTAATTGTCACAATAAACTGTATTCATCATGGACGCGCTAAAATCAGCCGGACGCGCGATCATTCGCAGTCCCAGTCTGGCTAAGCAGTCGTGGACCTCTGGAAAACATAAAAGTGAGTTTTACAGCTGTCAATCTGCATGAATTTGCTTGGAAACGGTCATTATAGTTCTTGTTTAGTTATATCTGTTGATCTGTTATGAAGTTCAGAGTCAAAGTTGCCTGCAACTTGTGTGTTAAAGCAGGAATTTACTCACATTTACATGACATTTCATAACAAACCGTTGAACTGTTCAAGTGTTCAAAGTCCGCTGTTTGTCAATTAGCTATATTTTAGTGCAATTTAAAATTGCAATTTCCAGGAAATTACGCGTATTGTCATGACTGTTTTGTGTATTGTATATCTTTATAGAGATTTGTTTCCAAAAAAGGGTTGGGAACCGAGAACCGTTTCTTTTTCGGAAACGATTCCGGTTTTAAATAGCAAAACCGAACGATTTTCCAGGCGATCGGTTTTTGACAGCCTGTCCTGCACTGAAATTCACTGAATCTACATTGCGATCAGTGTTAGTTCGATTCCCGAATGAACGATTCTTCTGAACCTATTCCTTAGAGTGAATCAAAAGCAACCAGCGCGATCGGTGTACCCCGATTCCCGAACAATTGACTTTTGTGAGCCGGTTCTTTTTGGGGGGAATCGAACACATACTGCCAGATCGTGCGATCTCCAAACGAGTGATTCTTATGAACCGTTTCTTTAAAGTGAACCAAAAACAAACAGCGCGATCGATGTACCCCGATTCGCGAACGAATGATTCTACTGAGTCGGTTATTTTCTGGGGGAGTTGTCAACATACAGCGAGATCACTGTCGCCCGATTCCCGAACAAATGATTCTTATGAACCGATTCTTTTAAGCGAATCAAAAACATACAGATCGGTATGAATCAGATGTATATGAACAGCTTCTGGTGTTTTGTCTTGCTGTGGAGAGCATGGCAATAGAATAGGGCTGATCCTGGCAACCCAGTGTTGCTAAGCAGTGCTTTTTAGGTGTACATGGACCTGCTTTATTTGGGGAAAAAGCAAGCAAGAAAGAATGTGAAGGAAGATACCAGTCTCTGGTATTCTCTGTTTTTTTGCAATTCCTTTGACAGCTTCATTGCAATGTTGTCTCGGGTCCAATAAAACACACCCTCAAAGGAATTATTCCAAACCTGTATGACTCACTTTTTTCTGCTCAGCCTAAATGGTGAAGAATGTTGCCTGCTGTTTTTGATAGGCTAGTTAATGAAAGTGAATGGGGACTGGAGCTGTCAAGCTCCAAAATGATAAAACTCAATATAAAAGCATCATAAAAGTGGTCCATGCTAATTACACGTTATATTTCAAGTCTACTGAAACCGTATAAAAATATTGTTTGAGAAACAAAGAAATTTAAGTCCAGATAATATGAAAATGTGATGTTTGGACATGTGAGTGGCATCAAAATACAATTTTGTAAAGCTTTTTTAAGTAAATAAAGACTCAAATTTGGGTCTGCTCCTCACACACAGTTTTCCTATGGCTTGAAGATGTGATATGATTTTATAAATTATGTATGCACATTCATAATGCCTGTTTTTTGGAGCCTGAAAGCCCTAGTCCCCATTCACTTTCATTATATCAAAAAGGCCAGCCAATATGTTTAAAGACATTTCAAGATATTCTTCAAAAATGCAATTTTTGGTTCCATTGTAGAGAGGCAGTCATGTGGTTGAGAACAATACAAGGATGATTCCATGCAGAGTTTTTTTCTCTTTTGGGTGAAGTATTTCTTTAAATCTCTGTGCACGTGTGCTGCTGGTCTCAGCTGCTCGTGTTCTCCTGGATCCGGTGGCGTCTTTGATCTCAGATGCGGTGTGTAAGTCCCACAGACAGCAGAGTTCAGTCCATCTGCTGCACGGTGGCGGTTCACAAAAACAAGCTTAACTGCCTGGTGGCCTTTTTGTCTGATTTTATGGGGAGACCCTCCACAAACACGCTTAGCTGTCAGACTGATGTCACCACACTGTGATGTTTGGGTTTTGGCATGCATGATATATTGGTGACCATGCTAGTATTGACATGGTTTAAATGAACCACATGTCAGTCAATCATCATGTTCTGCTATGTTCTGCCATAGGTGTATGGCATACTTTATGACATTTTACAAATATGTATATACAAATATGTGTAAAATGAAGTAAATATAAAAGCAGTATATAGAAGTAATTATAATAAATAAGTCACATAAAATATGTCTTAGAAAAAATACCAAATATCCCATTATTTTCAGTGCTTATCTTGTGATCATTCCAACATGAACTGAAGGCAGATTTTCTTTTGGTATCCATGGTGACTTTTATAATGGACTGGGTCAGGGTTTGTCTGTGACCTCATCCTGCACAAGACTGACACATTTTTCTATACACACAATTCCAGCTCACCTGCTCTGAGGACATTTAGTCGTATCAGCCGTGAGAGTCTCTGCAGTAATAGTGCAGCAGACAGTAGCTGTAATTTTTGAGCCTGTTTTAACAGGAAATGTGTCTCTCACCACAGCCTGAAAGCCACAGTCAATTTTACCCCAAACGCACCCAATCATGATGCATTTCTAGATAGCAGCAGTGGACTGCAGATTAGTACTGTATCATGAGATTATGTGGCCACTTCTGGTGCCCGGAGCTTGAATTTAGGATTTCTAATCAAAAGTTCTAGAATATATATATTTTTGAAACTAAATGTTCTGATTCTGAGTTCTGATTAGATGAGTCCTGTTCAAATCTAGTGTAAAAAAACAGCCTACAGCTAAGCTAATGAACTATATTACTTAGCAGAAGACCATTTATTCTGATTATTATAACTAATACATGTAGTATTTTTTTTTAACTTCTTTTGTGATATCACTACTTTTGTGATTTCACTACAGTCCATGATTTCTTTTATGATGCTTTTTATGGTGACTGATAGACATTTTATCACATACACGTAATATTTGTGGGTATAGAATATCTGCTGTTTTTTTGCAATATGCAGGTAGTTGATCATAGAAAATTATAATTTTTTTCTGTTTAAGTGTGGATGTTGAACTGATTTATTTTATGGCTTAAAAAAACCAAACATAATATGAGTTGTTATATATTAATTAAATTCATTAATTTTGGAGCTTAATAATTAATATTAATATTTATGTGTATGGTGTATCAACCCTTTTGATTCCTCACAAAAATATATAGTTGATCGTAGAAGATTATTTTATGCTTAAGTGAAGATTAAGTAATATGTAGAACTAAATTATTTTATTAAAGCATTTAAAAAAATATGCACATATTTTTGGGAATTTGATAGACATTATATTTATGGTTATGGAATATTTTTCAGTGTGGATTAAGTGATATGCAGAACTGATTTATTTTATTATTGAAACATGCATTTTTATTTTAGATATGTTTATTTATTAATTTATTTAATTAATCTTGGCACTCGACAGGCATTCATATTTATGCAGTTTTTTGTTTAAGTGTGAATTAAGTGATATGCTGAACTGATTTATTTTGTTAAATTGCTTTTTATTAAAACAATTAAAACATAATATGCATGCATTATCATCTTTATTAGTAACAAAAAATGCAATATCAGAAGTAGATTATTTTTGTTTTAAGTGTCATTCAGGTATTTTATTAAGACTTGTAATCAGTTTAAACTTTTTTGCCTTTCATTTATTAATTCTGTTGTTATTCTATTAATGTCAATAATTTATGCAAAGTTGTTTTGTTTTCATCTTTGTTTTGGGCTGTGTCTGTTTGTTAAACTACACATTTCTCATTTTGGAATGACAGGCTGTTTATTAAAAAGTTAAGTGACCGATAAAACAAGTTTCTTTTATCTGTGAATGTCGGTGTTTTTGTTATTTTTGGTTTGAAATGGCAAATGATGACAGAATTTCATTTGTGGCTGAACTATCGCTTTAATGAAAGCTGCTTATTTTGACAAGTGGAATGAATCCAGTGATGTTTTTAGAAATCAGAGACTATAGTGAGTGAGTCAAAACAAGTATTTGCGTTGCATTATTATAGTCATTTGAGCAGAGCTTCTGACTTGGCTTGCTGGAACTGTCACGTCAAATAAAGCATTATGTTTGGAAGGCCAGATTTAATAGTTCTTGAAGGCTGTGATGTATTCATGTGTGTGGACAGGGTCTCAGCAGGCTAGTGGCAGTTGGTTTGAGTAATCTTGTGCAAGCTTATCGTTGGGTGAATGAAAAGCTCTGTCATTTCCGGTGCCGTTAACCATCGTCTGATCTCCTTCAGCCTGATCATCTCAAGACAGCGGATTTCAATGTTAGAATTTCCTCTTGTGGTCGGCGTCGTATCAGCTGAACGTCTGCACATGAACTGGAAAGGGCCTCATGAAACACAGTTATTATGCACCTGTGACAAGCCAGTCTGAGTTCAGTGGAAGTTCCAGTACAGCTAACTTACAGTATCTTGAAGTATGGAGTGCATTAGTTTCCGTCCACTTTTTCAGCTGTGTTGATTGGGGAAATATTTTCCATTCATTTTTCCCATAGGGATTTTAAAAAGTCTTTGTTAAAGCATTATAAGCCATGAATCAAGCTAACTAGCTAAGAGGTGAATCACAACATTACCAACTTTTATTTAAAGCAAAAAGTATTTGAGCATTTTCTACAAAAAAGCTGAAGGTACTAGACTATGAAGTTATCAGCTTTAGCGAGGGAAAATACTACATTCCCATGAAACATTTCAAATGATATAACGGAATTAAAAAATGATGGTGAAACAAAATATTTATTTAAAGTTTTTGATTATATTTATAGAAACAATAAGTTTATTTCAAAATGTGCATATGAATACAAATATTTAAGTATTAAGCATTTGCTGTGAGCTTGTTTGGTGTGGTTTGCAGGCTGCCACTCTCTGATTGGTGGGATTTTCTGCACTGCATCCTGGGTAATGTAGTTTTTCCTCACAAACTCAGCTGTTAAACATGATTATTTTAAAAACAAGTTGAAATAATGGAAACGGATGGCTTCAGCAAATGCATATGCCATCGATTAACAACCTCGGCACTCACAACCACCTATTTGTTGGACCATTTAATTTTTTTTTTGTATTGGTTTATTTATTTATTTTGATAACTAAGCAGCACATTCTCCCTCAAATTCTGATTGCATAATGCATTTTGTAAATATTAATATTTTTACATAATGTGGTATTTGATATGAGCAGTATACTCATATACAAGTATTTTGAGTAGTTTATATTGGCTGCAAAATTATTGGATGTCTAATATTAAAACTGGAATATTAAATGAAATCAGACGACTGGAAATCCCTTACTGATACATATCTGAATATTTACAACATTTGGTTTGATGTTAACAGGAAACTCAACGGCTTTCAAATACCTGAACTCCTTTCCTGAGTAAATCTGATTATGTTGACTCAGAGCGAAAATACTGGCTCTATAATTCCCATCTTTCCAGCGGTGAGGGTTTGGAGCTCCCGCTGGGATGTGCAACAGTGAAATGTGTCTAAAGTCATGCAGAAGATCTGAGAGCCGCTGTCAGTGTGTATTGGAGACTGCGTCCATCAGAGCTCTCTTTACAAGATTTACCACCTCAGACATCCTCAGTATCTCAGCACTCACACACACACACACACACACACACACACACACACACACACACACACACACACACACACACACACACACACACACACACACACACACACATGCTGTGAGATTGGAAGCAGATCAGGGTCAGTAAGAGATTAAGAAAATGATTTTATAAGGAGGCAGTTTGAAAATGATGGACATTTAAACTTCTCATGATTAAGTGATGTTATGTGAGGACTGTGTGTTGGCTGGGTGATGTATTGAGCCTTAAAGATATATTTATGATTATTTTGGGGCGATGTTGTGAATATCCCCATTTTAATGTGCTTTTAATTGGGTCGTTAAGTTAGTCAACTATTAGACAAGTTTCATGATCATTTCTTTGTCTCGTGATCAGAAAGTTTTGAACATTTCTGTGAATCTGTTCAAATTGTCTGTTTCAGTGAATCAATTCTGATTCACTCTGATTCAGTGATTCATTTGCAGCATCACACAAAGTCTAATAGTACTTGTTGCATTTTTCAGATAATTTAGTTGTAAAGTAAAATATGTAAAGAATAGACTACTGCCTGGGTCAGCAAACTTATTTTTTGAAAGAAATTCTATACTTTTATTTAGCAAGGATGATTAAATTGATCAGAAGTGACAGTAAAGATATTTACAATGTCAAAAAGATTTCTGCTCAAATAAATGCTATTCTTTTGAATTTTCTATCAGTTAAAGAATCCTGAAAAAATTATATCACAATTTTACAAAAATTGAAGCACAAGACATAAACAATAAGCACAATCAGAAATGTTTCTGAGCAGCAAATCAAAGAAATAATAGGAATGACTTCAAGGACCATGACACTGAAGACTGAGCAATAATGCTTAGTGTTTGGGAAGGCATCACAGGAATAAATTACACTTTAAAATATATTTAAATAAAAAAACAGCCATTTTAAATTGTAAAAATATTTCACAATGTTACAGTTTTTACTGTCATTTTTATCAAATAAATGCACCCTTGGTGAGCATATAGACTTCTTTCAGAAACATGGAAAAATCTCACAGAGCCCAAACATCTGAACAATATATACAGTTTTACAAAAATATTACGGTTTAATACTGTGTATTGAAATATTGTATGATTTAAATGTAATTAATTGACTATTTCAGAGCAAATACATAAATATTGAGGTTGAATATTGTCAAAAAGGCTGAAAAATACTGTGATATAATGTTTTTAGCTACATTGTTCAGTCCTCTGCATGACTAATGCTCCATCAGCGTCTCTTAATAGCCACAAGTGTATTTGCCAATCTGTAGTTCATAAAATGAAGACGCAGTATGTCTTTCACAATCCCCAGAGAGCCTGTTGAATGTGTGCTTTTGCAACCTGTAGATGTGTGTGTGTAACCTGAGGCTAAATACAGCAGCGCAGAGCCCTTCAAATCTCTTTAAAGCTTAATGTTATTCATGGGGTCTCACGACACACACACTTCGTCTCCACTGATCCTCTTGGCTTCATCACAATTACCTTTAAAAGCAGAATTTGCATATACATATTCAAAGTCATTATTATGGACTCGAAGAAAGTTCTTCAACATAAATACACGTTGGTGTGTGTGTGTGTGTGTGTGTATTGGGCTGTGTCAGACTGAGATCTCTCTTCTCCTCCTCCTCTGCAGCTCTGTCATCTCTTGTTTTATCTCCTGACTGAACAATGCCTCCTATTCTGCCATTCCGATCTCGCTCCCATCCCAGACGGCATGATCTGTGCCACTTGAGTTCACACGGATCTGTCCCAGCAGCCTCTCTGTCCCGTTCATTTTCTCTATAGAGAAATGGATTTGAACAATAACAGCCTTGCATGAGGTCATGTGATGATACTGTAGAAGCCACAAGTCTGTGTTTTTTGTTAACATGTTTAATGGCCAAAACTTGTCAAAATGTCTTTTGTTGTATCGTGCATTACCACAGAAGTCTATCATGGCTGTTTCTGCTGATAAATGCAGTGGTCATGTGATGGGTTCTGTAGTCGTGTGATGTTGACGGGTCTGGACTGAGTCAGCAGTGATCAGCACTAATGTGAATCTAATACTGTGTCAATGAGCTTCCTACACATCAGTCAGTGTGAGAGGGTGACACTCGTTGAGAAAATATCAAGCTCATATTTTAGCCTCAAATCAACAGAGCAAAGTAATTAGGGTTGTGCCAACAGACGATAGTATCGTGTATCGGCAATAGTCAGAGATATCGCCTGTGGCTGATGCCACTGACGATAGCAAGATGATTATTATTATTATTGTTATTATCAGTCTTGTAATACTATCTAATTGATATTAGGGCTTATTTGTTCCATTATATTTCTTTTTCCGTGTTTTTACAGTGTTGCGCATTAAAACCAATCACACACGATTATGTTGAGCTTATGAATGCAATGGGCCAATCGGAGGCGTTCAGATGAGTCATCGCTGAACTGCGGACTGAATTCTGACTTGCGAATTCTCTCATCGTAAACAACAAAGTGCAGATGCACGTGTAATGTAAGTATAGGAGATTTATTCATCATACAAGACAGCTTCACTGATTATAACAGGAGTGTTTTTTAAAGTGCATAAACTCGTGCTAGACTGAGTCTGATGTTCTTTGGTAATGTAAATGTTCTTTGCTCGTTTTCTGTAGCTGCTTTTTGAATAACTGAGGAAATGTAAGCCTTATGATTAGTAACTTACAATGTTTCTATTGAATTGTTATCATGTTAAATGAAAGTTCAGTCACATTAAAAACATTAGGCTGTTTTTAGCCTTATACTGGAGTTGTTCCCGGCAATGAAATGAAGTAAATAAATAATTAAATAAATTAGCACAATAATATCCTGTATCGGCGATCTCATAGGCTGGCGATAGGACAATAAGAAAATTGAGCATATCGCCCAACACTGAAAGTAATTAATTAGAAAGAAAGTGAGGCGTTTTTATTGGACTTTTACAATTTATTTGTTTATTTTTTGATGATTAAGCGTGTTTCCTCAAATTTTTTTAATGCTGAATAGTGACTCTTTACTGTAAAACTGTAAAGATTACTATTTATGATGTATAATTGTGATTTAAAAAATTCTGCTTTTGAATGAAAAATGTACTTAATTGTCGTGAAAATAATGTCACAATGAATGATAATAAATATCTTAATGGTCCTAAAAATACTTAATTTGCACTAATAATATTTTATTATTTCTTTCTATTGATGTATAAATAATATTATTTTATATTATTTTTTTTAATAAATGTAATATGATCTTTTTTTTAATATTTTGCATTTGAATGTGCTAAACTGTCATGAAAATAATGTCACAATAATAGTAACAAAAAAAAAAGAAAAGAAAAGAAAACTAAATTCCCCTAAATAAAATTGCACCGTTATTTTAAATGAATTGATTATTATTATTTTTTGAAATGAAATATGGCCTGGACGTTGGCAGGTTTTGTGGACACTCTGGTGTTGGTAATTTGAAGGGTTAATCTTCTGATTCTGGTAGGGTTGGATTGTAGCTTTTTGGTTGTATTGTTTGTGTCAGTTGGTTCTCTGAACAGAAGCATTGTGTTTGACATGGTATGATGAGTGTGTGTGTGTGTGTGTGTGTGCTCTTTATGTTTGTGTGAGTGGGAAATTGTTTCAGGTGGGCTCATAGACAGTAACTCTATTCTCTACAGTCGATGTAGCATCACACGTTGTCATTCGCTCTCAAAATTCAGAGTTTCTCTATCATCACAAAACTATAATGATATTTTAGGAACTCTTTAATGTTTACTTGGTCAAGCAATATGAGTTTTATAATGGACGATGCTGACAGAGAACTGGAATGTTATATTGACCAATCAGCATCCAGGATCAGACATATCCATTTCATAATTCACATGTACATCTAACTGTGTCTGAGTAAATATATCACCCTGCTTTCCATTTATTTAAAGAAACATAAGAAAAATATTAGATTTAGATTTAAAGGCACTTACAATGGAAGTAAATGAGGCCAATCTGGAAAAAAAATCTGTAACATACAACATGCATGTTAACATGATTTTAAGGTGAAAAACTGGTTACTAACCAAGTTATATTCACTTTTACAACTTTGTTGCCATAACAGCAGAATATAAACTCTTAAACACCTGTAAAAAATTATGATTTCAGCAATTTTACAGCTCAGTTTTGCTTTTATTAAGTTAAAAGCTTTACATTTGTACCTTTAAATCCTCCACAGATTGGTCCCATTTACTTCTATTGTAAGTGCCCCACTGTAACCTCGATTTTTTTTTCTCTTTTTTGAAAATATAGGATGAGTCAAAATGATTTACTATGGTAATCAACATTATACCGCAGACTGAGCATTTGAACTTATATAATATAACCAAAATATTCCTATATTCACATAAGTAATGCCTATACTAAAAAAATGGTGTAGATTTACTTGAAAACAATTCTTTACCTAGAAATTGCTAGTACATTTCACAGTTAATTAGAAACTGAAAAGTATTCATATTGTGAAACTGCAAGTAACACACAGAATTAAATATGAAAAAAGTGAAATGAGACTAAAATAGAATTATGTACTCCAATAATCTTACTTTCCAAAGTATTTTAGTAGTCAGATTTGTTTAGAAGCGTATAATCTCTGCGCCGCCAGACAGTGTCACATTGTAAAGACAATGAGTGATGAATCTTCACACAGGTTTTCCCGAACTATCCTTGAGGGCTTATAAATCTCTTTTTACAGTCTGGAGCGTGTCTCCATCTAAGTGCTATTTTCGGCGGATCCACGTTTGGAAAACCTGAGCTCACGCAGCGAGAGCTATAATCAGAGCGAACCTCAGACAGTCAGGATGTTGATTCAGCAGCTCTGTGACTGACATTGAGGCCGTATCCTCAAGAAGCCGCTGGTTGCGCTTTATGGATGGGTCGGAGCAGACCGTAGGGAGCATGATTACAGGTCAGTGATTACAGTGTCACCTGAGACGACTCAGAGCTCTATGTAAACATCAGCCTTGAATGAAATGACTCGTCTGTGCATTCGAGAAACGGCCTGACCCTGGAAATGAGATCCAGGAAATTGGATCGGAATTTAATGTTTGGAGTCTGGAAGCGGAGAACATAATGGCTCTGTTTCAAAACCTAGTGAGCTGCCTGTGTAGAGAGCATTTTAAGGCATTATAGACAAAGGCTTTTCCTTTTTAAGATGCCTCCTTTTGGCCAAATTGTAAATAATGAACCATAAAAATCATTGTAAAGGTGGTACATATGACTCTCTACACTATTTTCCACATTTTCTGAAGCCATACCATAGATTAAAATGACTGAAATTAATTAAAATTCTGACAGAAATATATTACTAGTGTACAGTAGAATGTACTTCTCATAGTAATAATAATGTTAATAAATGAATTAAATGTAATGATAATAAAATTAATAATTCATTATAATTATAAGAACAATTAAGACTGTTGTGCAGTTTCCTTTTAAATGAAAAGGAACTGTTACATTTTCATTTAATTACATTTTAAAAGATTAATTAAATTGTTAATGCTTACTAACATTTTTGATTTTATATGAAATCATAAATACAGAACAATTAAAACAGGTAACACAATTTCTAAAGAATAAATAAATAAAATAAAAATAATTAAAATCATAGCTCTGTATTATTGTGCAAGTGTTAATAAATTATTTTTAACATTTCAATTGATTAGACATGTTTTTTTTTTAATTAAAATTTAATTAAACTATTAAAATGGTATCCATAAATTAAAAATGGAAAACAGAATTTGGGATACAGTAAAAGTATGTGAGAAATAGACTGAAAATGATTAAAAAATATTTTTGTGTAATCAAAATAAAGCTGAAATAAAATATAACTATTAAATATAAAAATATGTTATATTAAAAATATAAAAATATATAAATATTAGATGAAAGAGAAATTGAATTGATCTGAAATACAAGGATTAGGTTAAATTTCCTAATACAGTACTGAAATAATAGTAAATAAAAATAAAGCTAAATAGAAATATTTAATAAAACCCCAAAAAACAATAAAAATGACAAAAGTGACATAACAAAATGACTAAAACTTGAACTAAAAACAAACAAACCTGAATCTAAAATAATGAATCAATATTATAAAATAAATAATACTATATAATAAATAATACATACTATATAAAATGACGCTGCTACAGTCTACTTAGGCTTAAAATGCTTTTGGGAAATGCAGCTCTGAACTATTTGTTCATGAATCAGACGTTACTTTCCCTGTGCAGCCTGATTTGAATTGTCTGTTGGGTGTCCCGACTGAGCCTGAGATGCTCCCGCTAGCAACAACTCCCAGCAAACCCCTCATTTAGAGGCCCAAATCCAATCTAGTGAACAGGACACGAGGATTTTTCCTAGAGAGATGTGGAATAGCTCTGGGGTTTCTCTGGGGTAAAAGCCTCTGATCGCTGGGCTTTCTGCTGGTTTCATCAGCTAGTTCCTGCTGAACATGGACTCGCTCGTGATGTACCTGCACACGCTGAAGAGCGGCTTCATTCTGTCACCTATAAAACCAACTGAAAAGGGCTAGTACAGACATATTTCAGATGGGATTTTTTTAAGCAACAGCACTCTTCGTGCCAAGAATGTTAGAGATGCATTCATATCGTATTGATTATTTGATAGCACTACATTAACACCAGAGATAGCTGCCAACTGGATCGGAGTTTAATGGCCTTCCTGAAATTTCGGACAATGTCTGATAAATTGGGAGGCAGTAATTAGAAATGTTAAGACACTTCCAGAAGGTGTGCCAGCGAAGCAGGCATTTGTCCACATCGACCGCAGCCTGGCTTTCGTTTGGATGGTGAAGTAAGACAATGTAGTATCTTAAATTGCAGAAGTTTGTGTCATTGCGTCTCATCGAGATCTGAGATATCTGTTCCTAAATCTTCCTGCTAAATCTTTCTCAGGTGTTTGAATTCTATTCCAATATATTGGGAATATTTTTACTATGTCCAGTGTTTTTCCCCTTGAAGAGGATTTTGATGTTGTTTGCTCAAGTCCTTTGAAGCAGGGTTATTATTCTTAACAAAAACAAACCATAAAAAAACATGGTCATTAGTTAAATAAACATTAACTGAAATAAAATAAAATATAAAAAAATCTCTAAACTTATTTTATTTAAGGCAACATTTCTCATTTCTGTTCATTTTAAGTTGAAGTATAAAATAACTAAAACCAAATAAACTAGAAGTTAATAACTTGATAAAAACTACATTGGCGACCGAAACTTTGGAATAATTATGATTCTTCTTCTTATTATTTTTTTTTAATTATGCATACCCTAAGCTTTCGTATATTAATGTTTCATGATTTCCATAAAAATATTAAGCAGTACAACTGTTTTAAACCTTGTTAATAATCGAAATGTTTCTTGAGCATCAAATCAGCATATTAGAATGATTTCTAATGATGAAGGAGTCATGATGCTGAAAATTTAGCATTGCATCACAGGAATAAATTACATTTTACAATATATTGAAATAGAAAATCAAAATATTTTAAATTTTAATAATATTGCATGATATTACTGTATATTTGATCGAGTAAATGCAGTCTTTAAAAAGTATTTATTTAAAACTTATCTTATATTAGAAAATAATTTGTTTTAGAAATTAAATTGAATATAATCTAAAAACTAATAGTATGTCATTCATTCTTGAATAAAGTCACATGTTCTGACCTGTTTTGTGCAGAGGTCTTGGCTTTGTGATAATGAGCAGCCAAGATAAAGTAAATTCCTGCTTGAGGATGGGAGTGAAATTCTTGTGGAGATGTTATCTAGTACTGACCCACATTTCCACCAGTATTTCCACCCTGCACAGATACTGTAACTGTATCTGACATGCTCGCTCTCTTCAGCTGTTTCTGAGCACCACTGTGGGCTACAAACTGCATAATTTACAGTATAAACTAAAGTCAGTTACTCAAGCTTGAAAGTAGTAGTTCACTAAAATGAAGAAATATTTTACATTATTTGAAAAATATTTACATTTAAATTACAAAGTATATTTTAATTTATTTTTTTTTTAAAAAACTACATACCATTTTTTTTTAAATATTAATAAGTGCATATTTATTTATTTAAAATTAAACAGCACATTTTTATTTATATACTTGCATATATATTTATTTAATTACATTTTTGGAGAAAACATTAGGTGTTGTAGATGATTCGTTTACTTGCTTTTTTTTAGGCTATGAGTGATTGTTGAACTAAAGTTTTGAATCAGATTAAATTTGAGTTTTGAATTTATTCACTGTAAATGGACGGTTTTAGCCGAATCACAAAAATGAAATGATTTCTGAAAAAACATATGACACCTAGTGTTTTTGCTACTGATGAATGCAAAACCCGACTAATAACACGCTAGGAACTCTTTGGCCAATGAAAGTGCATTGAAATCATTGTAAAATATTACCCAAGATACCTGCTGTAAAACTATGTGAAATATTTCTCTTCTCATTCCTCTGGATGTTTTTGCGGTTCATCCGGACTGCTTTCAGTATTAATGATCATGTTGGGTATATGGAATATTTGAGATGATGCATTATGAAATATTTGCCAGTTACTTCAGCAGATGCATCTAAACACAAACGTGCTTTGATCTTGGGCCAATATTCCCTTTGAAGGTTGTTTTATGAGTGGAGTCGTAAACATGGCAGACGTGATTTCTTTAATCTCACTTCTGTTTCCTCTACTTCACCACAAGTGCTCCCCTCTTCTCCACTTCATCTCTCGTTCCGCTCTCCTCTGCCTCTCCTTCCTATCTACAGTTTCTAACCTGTTCATTTCCTTTAATTATATTATATCACTGCTGTCCTGTCCCACTCTGGATATCACACAGTTTTATTTAGAGCTCTGTCCGTCTGATTTAATGATAAATAATGATTAAAATACATTATCTATAAATACATTATATGCAATTATTTATTCTTATTGTAATGCAATATAATGCTATACACACACACACACACACACACACACACATACACACACACACACACACACATATATATATATATATATATATATATATATATAAGTATAAATTCTTTTATATATAAAATATAAGTTCTTTTAAAGAAATTTTAGGAAATTGACACTATATTATGTTATTATTATTACAAATATATTACATAGTTTACATTTTACATGTACAACTTTTGATATTTATAAAATCGCATACTTTTTAATTGGGGGATTTTTTTGTAAATGATTTATAATCTACCATCTGTGTGTATATATACAGTGTATACCACTACATATAACAATACATAATAAATAATTAATATATATTATATAATGTGTATATATATTGCTATATTGCATTACAATAAGAATAAATCATTGCATATAATGTATTATTTATACATAATGCATTTTTTAATCATTATTTATGATTAAATCAACAGACTGATGATCTCCCTAAATTTACTCTTATTGTAGTTTAATAAATTGTGTGTATATATTATTTTAAATATATATACAAATATATGTATATATGTATATGCACATATTTTTTTTACATAGAATTATATATATATATATATATGTGTGTGTGTGTGTGTGTGTGTGTGTGTGTGTATATATATATATATATATATATATATATATACTTTTTGCATTGTGGTTTTGAAAATATAAAGGAAAATGTGGTAAACTGACATGAAATTAATGTCACTGTGCAAAAAATGTTAATGGTTCTAAAGTAGACTTAATTTTCTTTATGCAAGATATAGATTTTTACTTTTTTCTTATATATGACTTGGAAATGTTCCTGACTGGTTTAGTGAGATTACGATTTCCTTTTGTTTGGATGCTGTTCTTGAAACACAGTTATTGATCTGGAATCGTTCCAGAAGGCCATGGCATGTGTGTGGATCCGGTCAGTGGGAATCATGTATGTTTGTGTCTCTGGTCTGTGTTATTGAGCCCAGCAGCTCTGTGCTGTTCTCTCACACACTCACTCACGGTTTGTCATCTCTGGCACTGCTGGGTGTGTCTGTGTGTGATGTGCTCTGATTCCTTACACTCTTTGAAGTTCAGTGGAGCAGGACGACCCTCACAATCACTACACGCCTGTGTCCTGCAGCAGGCATCCCAGCATGCTACAGGCCGCAATTCTTTACACACAGGGCTGCTGGATCACTATTCATTGTGTGTGAGACTCTGCAGTGTGTGATGCAGAATAAGTCAGCTATCCAGTTAGACTTCAAGTCTGTCTGAAATGTGTGCTATCATAAGTCTTTGACTGTTGTCCCATTGGTTATCACTTGCTTATGTCGCTGAAGTCGACACAGAGGAGTACAGCAAGGCTTGAGAGGGCGGCATTTGAGACAGGACCAAAGTAGGTCTTGCTTAGTCCAGTCAAGCCAAGTCACTTGTAATTATATAGAGCTTTATACGATACAGAAAAATAGCAGTGTTAATTCATCAACTATGAATCAAAAGCAGCTCTGTAGCTAAAAGAGTCATTATTAGCTTGTGTCAGTTCAGTGTTGATTTAATTTAGTTAAATATCAGTATCAATGGACCCTTTTCACATTTTCGGGATTCTCAGAAGCCAAAGTTGTCATAGTTGGGTAAATTTCTACAGTGGTGATTGGAAACTACAACACACACACACACACACACACACACACACACACACATACATACATACTAGGGATGCACCGAAATGAAAATTCTTGGCCGAAGCCGAACAAAATTAAACACTGGGCCGTAGGCCGAATACCGAACAAGGTTTTTCGCATTTTTTTTCCCCGTAGGCCTATTTTGCCATTTTTTTTCACCATTGCATAAATTAAATAGCCAAAATGTGCTTTTTACTGTTTTGTCCTGCTTTTCAAATAAAAAAATCAATTACAAAACAACAATTTAAAAATATTTACTTAACACTGAACATTTTTTAACATTCTATCAGACATTATACCAACAAAGCACAATTTAACTTAAAATTAATAAGTTACTAAAATAATATTTTTTTTGGCCATTTTTGAGACCCCTTGAATCAGGCATGTATTTTTTTTACTGTACAAATAAATGCAGCCTTGCTGAGCAGAAGAGACTGCTTTTAAAACATTACAGTATTTTACAGATCCCAATTTGAACACTGTGAGTGTTATAATAAATGTATAGAGCTGTTGTAGGGTAATTGTTATTATTGTCTTTTTTTATTTTTTATTTTACAGAACAACAGTAAAATTACAATACTAACATTCATGCATGTTGATGGAGTTGTTGCTTTTTCTTAGATTTTATTTTGGCAGAAACCCACAGGAAGAACTTAGTGCTTCCTTTTTGTTGACAACAGCATGCAGATATTTAAATGATTCTCATTACGAATTTGGGAAGATGTTTGTCGCACATCACATTGTCACATGTCTTAAAAAAATGCTAAAAATGTTACTGAGCAAATGAGGAGTAACAGTGTTTTAGTGCAGATTTTCCTCGCTTTGGACTTTGAACACTGGCGCCGCCAGCTCCTGCAGCGCTTTTTGAATGCATGCAATTCGTGCATGTATTAGAAAACATAACATTCTGAGTTTATTTACTAATCGCTTGAGGCCACGTTTCAATCATCACAGTAACTTCTAGCAACAACCACCTCTTTCCTCTTCTCATCGGAGACATGAGGTGCAGCACTAAGCAGTCTCTCGCTGTCTGTGCTTCGTGCTTGTAATGATTTTTGCATCTTTCTCTGACAGTTTTAAATACTTTCACACTGCAGACGTGTTTGCTGCATTAGAGCTTCCATTGATTGCATCACATCATTGTTCGCGCTTTCAAATTTATTCGCCTTTTCGCTTATTAAAGAGTTTCTTTTTGCTATTTTCGTCAATTTTTGGTTGCCATCTGCATCCCTAATACATACACACATATATATATATATATATATATATATATATATATATATATACACATACATATACATATACATACATATATACATACAGGTGCATTTTAAATTAAAAAAAAAAAATTTGAATATCGTGAAAAACGTCATTTTTTTTTGTAAGCTATTTCAAAAAGTGAAACTTTCATATATATTTTAGATTCATTGCATGTAAAGTAAAACATTTCAAAAGTTTTTTTGTTTTAATTTTGATGATTAGAGTTTACATCTCATGAAATGTAAAATCCAGTATCTCAAAATATTAGAATATTTATATTTGAGTTTCATTAAATGACCATCCCTACAGTATAAATTCCGGGTATTCCTTGTTCTTTGAAACCACAATAATGAGGAAGACTGGTGACTTGGCAATGGTCCAGAAGACAATTGTTGACACCCTCCACAAAGAGGGTAAGTCACAGAAGGTCATTACTGAAAGGAGTGGCTGTTCTCAGAGTGCTGTATCAAAGCATATTAAATGCAAAGTTGACTGGAAGGAAGAAATTGGGCAGAAACTGCGCAACAAAGGTAAGAAAGCAAAATATAGTGTAATTGTACATTAAAAATGTTAAAAATGAAAAATATAAAAGACTTTGGTAGATTTATGATGTTAATAACTGTGGAAACGCATCATCACAGTCAAAGGGTCCAAAGTTGCAGTAATTTAATATAATATTGTTAGCGCAGTTAAATCAATAATATTACTGAATATTAATAGTCTTTTAGGACTTTTTTGGCCTAGTCAGACTTTTGTCTACTTGCTTATTCTAGTCTGGTCCTTATTTTGGCTTAAAAACATCTACCTAGACAGGACAAGAGTGTCTGATTGGCATGTAAAGTGACCAGCCAGTTTGTTTTGTTTTGACGCATAGTCTATAGAAGCAAATTTATCTGAAATAAGTCATACCGCAATAATAGAGTACCTGGATAAAAAATGTTAATATGAAAAATATAGAACAGAAATAATTAAATGTCATTTGAATTTTTGTCTTTCGCAAAAGTGTCTCAACAATCAAAAACAAATCAAAATTACAAGAATTAACTCGAAGCAATTTTCACTCAGAAATTGCTAGTAAATTTCACAAGTAATTAGAGAAATGGCAAATAATGCATTGAATTAAACTTGAAATTTAGTAGAAAAGTAAAAAGACTGAAATACTATTTTCTTGTAAAACTTACTAATCTTTATTTTATTTATGCCTCAAATACTTTTTTTACAGTGTATGCTCATGGAAATTTATGAATTTTGTTTAATAAACTAAACAAAGCACTTCAAAACAAAGCTCTAAATATCTTTCAGGCTACGTCTACGGCATTTTCATTTTAAAATGCTCTCCGTCCACACTAGCGTTTACAATCGTTTTCCAAAAGTGTCTCATCCACATTGAAACATCAGAAAACGTTAAATTCGCTTTCTGCGCATGCGTAAAGCCTCAGAAAAGCTCACTGAGATGACACAGAAGGAACAGACATGATACGCTTTCATGCAGTTCTTCTGACAGGATTATTTTATTTAGGAAAATAACTCACCATTCACTGACGCGTCCAGGTCGCACTCACTCGTGATTGTATGTCTGATCTAAAACACAACTGCCCT
Source organism: Tor tambroides (assembly GCA_021397915.2). Lineage (NCBI taxonomy): Eukaryota > Metazoa > Chordata > Actinopteri > Cypriniformes > Cyprinidae > Tor > Tor tambroides. The sequence continues at coordinate 10,009 of JAFVLL020039133.1, read as the reverse complement.
CATGTTTTGCCGCAAATAGCAATCGCAAGTAAATTTTCTTTCATCTTTGCAGGACTGTGATATGAAGAGTGTACAGAGTAACACATCTGTGGCAATAGTGTGAAAGTGCATAGCACGTAACATGCACAATACCAGCATAAACACGGATATCTATTGGTATAATATGCGTCGCATGACTAAACGTGCGTCACTGTTTTCAGAAGCCTCCATTTTCACAGTCCACACTACAACGCGAAAACAGCATTTTCAAATTTATCCGCTTTGGAGAGCGTTTTCAAAAAGCTCCGTTTTCCTTGATTAAAAACGCCGTCTCAGTGTGGACGGAAGGCCCAAAATGGAGAGAAAAAGATGTGTTTTCAAAGAAAACATATTAGTGTGGACAAGGCCTCAGCCATCTCATGCCATTTTGTGTACAAAATACTTTGTAGTGTCAGTGAACAGACTGAAATTAACCCATTCAGTTCTCACTGAGGCATGAAATACCATCAACAGAATGAATGTCCTTCAGTTATGTTAAATAATGAAGGTTAATTGAGGGTTAAAGTAAGCGTTTGTCACACAATGAGAGCGTCAGTCTGTAATGGAGACGGATGGCACTCATGCTTACACAAACACTCTTAATGAGCTTCATCAGGGGCGTTGTTTTCATTTACTCCATTACAAACCCCAGTTTACCCCATGAAAACCAGAGCTCTGATGAGACCTGCTAATCGCAGTGTTTTGATGTGAATATATTTCACATCATTGATCTGTCACAGTGGGGAAGAGCGATTATGAAGGTCTTACGGAGTAAAATTAACTCTCGTAGGCAGAACGACGGGGTGACTCTGTCATTTGATCTCTGACGGGGGTTTCAGAGACCACCTGTCAGCCAAAGACCCATGAATGATTCATGAAATCAGCAATAATCAATATCCATTTTCATTTCATGCACACTTGAACCTTTGACTAGCATATTCACAATGCAAGCATTTACATTGCTGATGGAATCTGAATTATGAGCTTGATTTAATTCACAAACATTAAGCATTTTTACACATAATTGTTTTCACATTATTGCTTTCTTTTCCGTTTGTTCTTTTATTCTGTGTCTTTAGTTCATTTGTTTGATTGTTTGTTTCTTTTGTTTGTTTTTGCTGGTTTGTTTCATTCATTCTTTGTTTCTTTTATTTTCCTGTTTCTTGGCTTTTTGTTAATTTGTTTGTCCTTTTTTCTCCTTTGTTTGTTGTTTTCATTGTTTTATTGTTCTTTGATTGTTCATTGTTTTATTTTTTCAGTTTGTATCTTTGTTTCTTTCACAGAAATCTTTTCATGCAGACTGACGTCATGACTTTCTTTAATTTGCTTGATTGTTCCTTTCTTTTGTTCTTCCTTTTGTTTGTTTTTGTTGGTTTGTTAATTTTATTTCTTTTGCTCTTTGTTTTGTTTTGTTTCTTGTTTCTTGCTTGCTTTCAGAAAAACCGAAAGAGTTTTCATGCAGACTGAATTAACGTCATATCTTGTTTTTTTTTTCTTTCATTTATTTGTTAGTTTATTCTTTGTTTCTTTATTTAGTTCATTTTATTTATTTTCTGTTAATTTGTTTGCCTTTTTTAGTTCGATCATTGTTTTTTTATTATTATTTTTTAACAGTTTCCTGCTTTCTTTCTTTCTTTCTTTCTTGATTTTCTGCTTTCCTGCTTTCTTTTCTTTCTGGCTGGCTTTCTGTCATGCTGAGATGGATTAAGCAAGGTTGTAATATAATGGAGTCATAGTGGAGAGGAGCAGATAAATGTCTATTAGATGTGCGTCCTTGACCCCTGACCTTGACCTGTGTCACAGGCCAGCGCTGATGTGGGGTTAAATACACATTCATTTATTGCTGTGTCTGCGATCAGGCCAGTATGGGGGTTTGTGTGTGTATTCAGTGACGTATACACCAGTAGCCTGATTACTGTGAATAACAGTATTGAGCTAAATGCTACAATATGTTCTCTTCAGTCCTATTTACATGCCGTTTGCCATGGTTTTGATTATTCACTAAGAAATCTGATTGTTTTACTGTCATTTTGTCACTTGTTTGTTAAACTACAACACAATTTTTTTTGTTAAATGCAGTAGGTATGTTTGTTTCTACTGCTTTTTTTGTACTGCAACTAGTTTTCTCTTTGTCAGAAGTGTCTACGACGTCTCCTTGCTGGTGTTTCTGACCAATCCGATCAATAACCTGCATGATGTCTGTGTTGCATAAAGCTTTAAGCATAGTTGGCCTCAGGTCAATTTTCTTTAAAACTTAAAGCAACTTGCACTGACATATCTTAAAAAAAACTACTAAAACGTCTTAATTTAACTAAGGCCTCATCCTGGCTTACGAAGCCCTGTCCGTGAAACCAGGCCCAAGCGTTTTTCTGTTTTGTCGTGTTTTTAAACCAATGCATGCAACACTAGCACATGCACACGTAAGGCCCAGTTAAGATATAATTACTGTTATTATGGACATGAACACAGTTTTGTGTTGACATGAGTTCCACCTTAATCACAGTACTGCCATAATGGCATTATAAGGCTGCATGTAAACGTGAACATGAGTTCCTGTCCTGCAGGTGTTGATCATAGAGCAGTGGATGAAAGACCTGATTGAAGACCGTGTGTTTTAATGAAGGATTGTGTGATATGTTTCACATGCAGATGTTTTCACCTGTTATTCACTGAGTTGCTTTAGTATTTAACAGGTTTATTTGTTCAGATAATGAGCATGTTCAGTGTTTCCGTGCTCTTTTGCAGACACACAAATCTGTCAAGAACATGTTTGAGATTTGAGTAGTTTATGCAAAACAGCAGAATATGTTAAAATATCTTAATTTACCTGTAAACATGGCTATTTAGTATTTACATTTTAAAGGTGCATATTGTTGTTTTAAATGTTTTTAAAACATAAATATTGTAATAAATACTGGTCGAAACACCCTTCCCCTATGCACTAAGTGTTATTAATGTGATTCATTTTCACTATAGTTCACTCAAATAGATATAAAGCAAAAAGTGTTGCAGTAAATTTATTCAATACTACAGCAAATAAATGTAGTAATTTTTTGTATAATGTTATATATTATATTACATTATATTATATTATACCACATATATATGCAGTATAATAAATGTTTAATTTGTGCGTTATAGTATTATTAATATGCCAAATATATTATGGAATATGGTAATTGTTTAATTTCTTAAAGGTCCTAAAATAAGCTCCATTTTCTGTATGTAAAATATAATTTCTGATCATTTTTCATTTTTCATTCTTTTTGCATTAATTACTTAACTCAGCATGTACTTGTTTAACCTCCTGATACACTACAAAAGCACTGAACAAGTAAACCTGCCAAAATATAATGTGACCTGGACATGTTTTCATGAGATTCACCCATTGGTGTGAGTGTGTTTGTGTGGGTAGCATGTATTGCCATGTTTTTGGCCATGTTTGCATCATGCCTACATGTTAATCCCGAGTGTGTCTTTGTGCAGAGCTGCCAGAGAACTGGACAGACACACGGGAGACGCTGCTGGAGGGGATGGTCTTTCAGCTGAAGTATCTGGGCATGACGCTGGTGGAGGAACCCAAAGGAGAAGAGCTCTCAGCCGCTGCTGTCAAGAGAATCGTTTCCACAGTAAGACAAACATACATCACCAGCCAATGAAAGACTGAAATGAATGACAGGGCAATGGTCATGTGCATTTTTTAAATGTAGTCATTCTGCTTTCTTCTGAGACCTAAAATATGCTTTAGCGTCCTCAAGTAGGTTGATTAAGGAGTTTCAGTTTCTGTCATTTTAACCAGACTACCATACACTCTGAAAATAAGGGCGTTCCAAAAGGGCGTTTTTGTAAAGATGCCATCGAAGAGCCATTTGAGTTTCCTTTCAGTGAAAAGTTCTTAAAAGAACCGTTTTTCTGAGTGTGAAGAACATTTTAATCCTCTAAAGAACCTTTTTCCACTGTAAAAACCCTTTTGTGCAATTGAAAAGTTGCATGGATTGTAAAGGTTCTTCATGGAACCATTGATGCTAATAAAAAAGAATGTAAGGGAAAAATGCAACAAAAGTGTAGAGTTTGATGTATAGAGTTTGAAGTAACATACAAAGTTCTATTGTGTCTCTAGTGCTTTGTAAGTGGTGCTAATGGGAGTGTGTGTGTGTGTGTCTCAGGGGGTTTCTGGGTGTGGTTCTGTGTGTTTCAACAGGCTAGATCCTGTCGTGATATAATGTTGTTTTGAGGTTATTAATCACTCCACATTGTTGCGATTCAGCAGTAAAAATCAGTTGCATACCGAATGGACTGTCAGTCAGTGCACTCAGTTCCAGATGTGGAATCTTCCTACTTGATAACTCTTGCTTTTGACTATAAATGTGATTGATTGTTTGACTTGCTGAATATGATGTATAAGAAAACAAATGACAGCGCTACCGTTATCTTAACAGTTGTTTGACTGTCAACAGCGAAGCCTCCTAGCAGCCAAATTGTGAAGGATAAATGATGCTATGCTAACTGTGTTCTTTACTGTACAGTTATCAGTAATTGTGATTTATCAGGACTTTCTGAATTCACTTAAAACAACATTAGGTGAAAATAACGTATTTAATTTTTAAAAATATTTTTATTATTCAAAAATAAAAATTCACACTTCTTCATATCAGATCCTCTCAGATCATTGGGATGTAGTTTAATGCATTTCAGTTACCAAATCAATAGCTCATAAAACTGCTCTTCTGTTGTGGTTAAAAGCTTTTTTTTTTAAACTTAACAACATCTTATATGCAGTGTTATTTTAGTATTACTTATATACTATTATAGTATTTATTATTTTTTTGAATGGGCTTTTATGCTTTTATTTTGACATTTTCAGTTTTCATTTTAATTAAAATTTTAGTAATTTTGTTTGTGATTTTGTCATTTTTATTATTATTTTGTTATATTTTGTTATTTCTATTTTGGTTTAAATTATTATTATTATTATTATTATTATTATTATCGCTATTATTATTATTATTATTATTATTATTATTACTATTAGTAGTAGTAGTAGTATTAGTAGTAATTTTATTACATAAGCATTTTGTTTTTATTTCAGTTTGATTATTTCGGGCAACAACTAATGTTTTTCTAATGTTTTCACTATTACTAATGTTTTCAATCTGATTTTTTATTTTTTTATTTTTTTTTCAGCCTTATTTTAGTTAACGAAAGCTTTTTAAATGTACTTAGTTAACAATAACAATAATATGCTCATTGTCCAAGATGCTGAAAGCTAAAAAAAACTAAAATCTAATAATCTGATGGAAAATGGAGAATCTCTGATGAATAAAAATCATTTGATAGCTCCAGCAGGACAGCAGTTTGATAAAGCTGTGTTTTCTGTATCTCTCTCTCGCAGGCTAAAGCTGGTGGGAAGAAGCTTCAGAAGGTGACGCTGAAGGTTTCTCCTCGAGGGATTATTCTCTACGACAGTGTATCAAACCAGCTAATAGAGAATGTGTCCATATACAGGTGAGTCACCTGCGGCCGTTTGTCATGTTGCCCTGTCTGACACGGAGTCTGTGCTGTATGTCTCTTAGGGATTCTGCTTCAGGTTTCAGATGTCATAATGCTTCCCTTAACAACTAAAAACTAGGTCCCAATAATTGGTCCTATATATTTATATATCTATATATATCTATATCTATCGATATATATATATATATATATTTTAGTGGTGTCAAAATTAGCGCATTAACGCATGCGATTAATTTTTTCAGATTAACGCGTTAAAATTTTTTAACGCAGGGGCGGGGCTTGGGTTGGCCACCCCATTCACAACTGCTGCCTCCGTCTCTTTTTTCTTGAAAAGGATTGCATTTATTTAGATGCAGAACGTCTTTGACCACATCAAATGGGAGACGTTTCAGACGCGCTCTAACTTCGCCTCCGCGCCAGGCGCGAGTCAAACGAGCGCGGAAAAGGTACTGTGCTCGTAGCACGCGTTCTTCAAATACACACACAAAGGTGACGGCGTGCGCTGTAGCCTCTATCATTTCATATCAAACAGCGAAAGAAACTACGTGTGCTGCAATGTCCTAGTTATGCCGTCAGTTGCGCATGTAGTTACCAAAAAGGCTATTTGAAGCTGCCTTAAAACTGTGTACATGCATGCAATATGTTATATATGCGTCACATTTAAGAACATGTCTCTGAAATGGTTTTAAAAACTGTCCTGAGGCACCCCAGCACTGTTCAGCGGTCAGCAGCAGCAGCTTTTAAAGCATTAATAGGCAAATAAGCTAATAACCAGCAGCTGTGATGTCTATTAATCCAAGAACCAAAGAAAAAAGAGGAAATCAATAACTTTTATAGCTTTAAGGGGTTCATCTATATTTAATTTAGAATTTAGTGTTTGGTAAGTATTCATTTTCTGTATATTTCTGCAGAAGGGCACAGGTAGGTAAATATGTCATTTATTATAATGAGTTCGTGTGAAGATTGTTTTAAGTTCACTTAAATTAGAAGTTAAGTCTAATAAATGTTAAAATTGATAGCTCTCAATTATACTGTAATGCTGACTGGCTACAGTCAATGGTTAAATATTCAGGGAAAAACTATTTTATAGAGACATCAGTAGTATTGATATCAGTGATGCTGGCCTTCAATCATAAAAAAAAGATGCCATTAAAGAAATATTAAAAAAATATACTGTCTTTATGTTGTTTGTACATTGTACATTTGAAGATTGAATGCGAAATTATTACAATATAAAAGTATATTTAAAAACTTTAATGTTTGGTGGAATTAATTGCGATTAATCGCGTCAGAATTAATTTGTGTCAGAATCCTCTATCGATCTGTTTTAGTGTCTCTGAGGCTCAGACAGACACTCTCTGACCCTCACCTGGGACCGCAGCTATTATTGGAAGCTCGCACGTGCTCTGTGCGCTCAGACGCCGGCTGTGGTGTGTATAATGAATAAACATGAGCGAGGTGTCGCCCAGCCGGTCTTTCCACTCCAATTACACCAGCGATACTCCAATTATGTGACTAATTTTCACGAAAACATGTCCAGGTTTTAACTCACCCTAAAATCAAAAAGAAAAAATAAGAAATTATCTTCTGAAAAAGAAGAAATTAAAATGAAGCCTACATGTAGATCCATTAAGGTTTTTTGCATTGTGACGTGATTTTCATAACAAATAAGCACATTTTCTCTCAAATTCTAATGTCATGCATGCAGACATGGATTTTTTTCATTTTTAAAATTAAATTCCATGTTAATGTAATAATTTTGTGAAATTACAATATATATTCTTTTGTTGGATTTGATTGCTTCTATTGTCCTCATTTGTAAGTTGCTTTGGATAAAAGTGTCTACTAAATGACTAAATGAAAATGTAATCTATATCCACAAAAATATTTATATATAGCAACAACAAAAAAAAAAAAAAAAAAAAAAAAATAATATATATATATATAGGGAGAGAGAGAGAGAGAGAGAGAGAGAGAAGAGTTATTTTTAATTGAACTATTATTTCACAGTATTACAGTTTTACTGTATTTCATTCAATTAAATTTGTTCTTAATTATTCCAAACTTTTGACCAGTAGTGCACAAATGTTTTTTTTTTTTTTAATTAAAAAAGGATAAACTGCTCTGGTCCTAGTCAGAAGTTTGTGTGAGACAGAGAAAGGTTTTGTAAGTGTCTGTAAGTACAGTATGTGTGTGAATTTTTAAATGTGAAACAGGACAGATGGCGGTCGTCCATCATTAGTCCCGCCCCTGCTGCTGTGGGGCCGCCCTCTGACAGGCCTAGCCAGCTGTCACTCAGGGCCGAGGGAGAAATCAGCACTGGAGGAGTTCATGAGTTTACTGCTCATTACAATGAGATGTCAACGGGAACCCAGAGACGATGCAGTCACAGACCAACTATCCTGTGTGTGTGGGTGTGTGTTATGGTTTGGTGGGTCAGCTTTCTGCCAAAGTGCTGATGGAGTGTTGAACATGGAGAGCTCAGCACTGCTTGTACACGTTTTTAAATCTCAGAGGAGGTGACGTGATGGTCTGCTGTATACAAGTGTCTGCGCAAGTGATTTAGTGGTGGATAATGGACAGTGGGTGTGTTTTGCTGGATAGAGACCAATCTGAGACCATCTGGGATCATTTACCCTATTTCATTTACACTGGGAGAAAAGTTTTAGAGTTTAGTTCACTGACCAAATGAAATGTAATTTTTTTTTTTTTTTTGATCATGTGAACTATTTCACTTACAGTTCATGCTTCTGATGAAGCTCTAGGTGCTCTTTGAAACATCTCAGATCATGCTGGAGATGATCATCACATGGACTCAGATGTTTGCATTTTCACTAGTGGTCTTAGATATTTGAAACCAACTTATGTATCATAAAAAGTTTCAAAAGTTCAAAAAGTTTTGGGACGGTATTTTTACTTTTTTTTTTTTTTTCTTTTTTCATATTTTGCTGTTTTTGATTGCTTACCAAGGCTGCATTTATTTGACCAAAATATGGTAAAAACAATAATATTGTGAAATATTATAACCATTTAAAGTAACTATTTTAATATTCTTTTCTATATTTAAAATGTATTATTTTAATATTATGTAATATTCTATTTCTGTGATGCAAAGCTGAATTTTCAGCATCATTACTCCAGCCTTCAGTGTCACATGATCCTTCAGAAATCATTCTGATATGCTGATTTGCTGCTCAAGAAACATTTCTGATTATTAGCAATGTTGAAAACAGTTGTGCTGCTTCATATTTTTGTGGAACCCATGACACTTTGATGAATATAAAGTCCCAAAGAGCAGTATATATTTGAAATATAGTCTTTTGTAGCATTATCAATTGTTTTTATCAGTTAATTGCATCCTTACTGAGTAAAAGTATACATTTTTTTGTTAAAATTAAACATTGTATTGACTCCAAAACTTTTGAATGGTAGTCTAAGAAACTATTTACTATACTTTGTCTTTAGATTGCCTTTGCTCATATGTTGTTTGTTGTCTGTAGGATATCATACTGCACGGCTGATAAGATGCACGATAAGGTGTTCGCCTACATCGCTCAGAGTCAACGCAATGAAACGCTGGAGTGTCACGCGTACCTCTGCACCAAGAGGAAAGTGGTGAGTGTGTGTGTGTGTCAGAGACACTCCCTGTCTTTCCTTCAGTCTATAAATAGCGTTATACTTTAAGACCACACTTCCTCTGAGAGAGACAAACCAATGCACGCTTTCTATCCATGACAAGAAATGTGGCGTTGACATCTCTCTTCCCTTTTCCCCATCTGTGTCAGGCTCAGGCGGTGACGTTAACGGTGGCTCAGGCTTTCCGTGTGGCTTTTGAGTTTTGGCAGGCTGCTAAAGAAGGTACGATGCACAACTTCAGCCATCCCAGCACAACTCTTATTTATCTTTCTTTCTGATTCTTGCTCTCTTTGTTATGGGCTGTGAAGCACAAAATCACACGTATCCTACTTAAAACTGGAGTTTGTAAATTCCACACCACTAGCGTCAACAAACACAAGACCAAAAATAATGACTGCTTTCAAACAGGTTTCTCAAACGCTTCCTCCATCTGCTATAGACCCTTTTTCTGTTAGTAAACATTGTGACGTTTTTCTGTGGGCGGAGCTTAGCTGGAGGCAGAAAGATCCCACTGACCGCTTCACTAACGCTAGCTATGAAGTCTGTTAGCTTGTTTTTTTAACAATAACTGGAGAAATTCAGATTTAACCTGCATATGTAAGGTCACTCTCTGTCCGGGAATGCGATTGTTATTTGAAAAGGTTAAGTTTAACGGACGAAACCAGATTGGCCGACCCGCACATGCTTTAACTCAAAGGATGGACGATCTGACAGGATTCCCTCCGGTTGAGTGACTCACATCTAAGCTGTGTAGCGTATGGACAAATCAGACACACATTTAGTCATTATATTTAATGAATAATTCAGGAAACCCTCTCATTCCACACACAAATTGTGAGGGTCT
>JAFVLL020039132.1:0-18371 GCA_021397915.2 Tor tambroides | reverse complement strand
GATAGAATGATAGATAGAAGTATAGACAGATAGATATAGCAATAGAACGATAGATACAGTAGATAGATAAAACAACAGAACAATAGAATGATGGATAGAACCCTAGATATAAATACAGAACGATAGATAGATGGATAGAAATATACAATAGACAGAATGATTAAAAGAAAGATAGAACGATACATAGGATAGACAGAACAATAGATAGAACAATAGAATGACAGATAGAACGATACATAGAATAGATAGATAGATATATAGATCGATCAGCAGAACAATGGATAGAACCATAGACATAGAACGATAGATAATTAGAACGATAGAATGATAGATAGAAGTATAGATAGATAGACAGATAGATAGCTACAGACTGATAGATACAACGAAAGAACAAGATAGAATGATAGAACGACAGATCTGTCAGGAATACCAGTGTGACTTCAAACTTTCCAATCTAAATATGTAAATGACATGCAAATGATTGCTCTCTCTAAAAACATTTCCATTAACTCTAACAGCAAAAATCCTAACTGTAATTGCACTTATGATAATGCACGAGTTAGTTCAAAATAATATTCAATATCTCATAGAAGGCATTACTGTTATTGTTATTATTGCCTCTGTGGTGGCTGTTGTTGTAAAACAGTGATTAAGTGTGTGAGTGTTTGTGTGGAAGACACATGTTGATGGGCCGTCATAACTTCATGATGCTTTAACGCTGCTGCTCACACCAGCAGCACTTGACGTGTGACAGGACTGCTGCTCGCGTTTTGATTTATCAGTGAAATTAATTTCTCTTGACATTTCCTGTAAACCTCTATCCTCCTGATTTCTCTGCCATTTGGCGGTTTATCCACTTCATTAAAAAGAACAATAATTAAAAAAAAAAAAAAACACAGGAACACATAATACATTTCAATGTTATTAATAATGTTAATAGTATTAACATAAAATATTATATTACATTATTAAATGTTATTAAATATAAATATTAAATAATAATATGTAGGCCTAATGCTGAACAGATGAATTAATTTAAATGTGGTCAATGTCAAAGTTGGATTAATTTACTTTAATATAACAAAAACAGATTAGCACTTTTATATACGTGTGTGTGTTTATATATAACTATATGATATTTAGAGTTTCAGTTTTGTTCTATGAAATATATAAACTGCCATTAATAATAGTAATATACATGTTCAATTTTAACTAATAAAACTACTAAAACTGTAAATATATATACTCTGTGTGTATATTATTGTAAATATTCCTATGTATGTGAATATGTAACATATATTAATAATATAAAAATGTTTAAAAATATATTTAATATATTTAAAGTGACATGTTGCTTAATATTAATATTATTGATAGTATTAAATATTATAAATTATTATATAAATATTATAAATTTAATATAATAATATTATGTAAATAATACTACAAAGCAATGCCATAAATGTTGACATATTTATATATATAAATATATTACACACACACACATATGTGTGTGTGTGTGTGTGTGTGTGATATGTGTGTAATATATATATATATATATATATACACAAATTAAAAAATTAAAAAATATAGTTGGGATGATTAAAAAATATAGGAAGGGATGCATAAAAGTTCTTTAATTACATTACACATAATGCGTTTCCATATGCATCATCTACATCTGTTAAGCATTATATAATGCTTCCCCTCATGACTTATTAATGCCAGTTATCATAAAATACTACCAAAACATGTCATATTCACGATGTGTACGGATCACCACCCGAGACAAGCCACCAAAGCAAACACCGTCGCTTCAATAATAGCCCGAAAGAGCTGGATAAAGCTCATATATACAGACTCTCATATAAAATATCACTCAGCATTGGCCCATCCACTCAGCACCAGCCATAAAGCGCTTGCAGTAATGATCCCCGCCATTTCATGGGGTATTACACCATAATGATGATGGCGCTGCCATTTGCATCCGAACCATCAGCCACCTTCATCTTTACCTCGCGCCACCGAATTTATAGAGCGACGATATCGAAAAAAAAGCAGCCTGGAATAATATAACCCACGCTTAGTGTCACCGAGGGAGATTTATATATAAAATACAGAGCACACTGCCGCAACCAAACCACGTATGTTGAAAGAGAAGAGAAAAACGAGGAGGTAAAATAAAAAGATAGTGAAAATGGAGGCCAAGAGAGAGGGGGGCGGATGGAGGAAATAAGCAGATGAAGATGTACACTAAAATCCTCCAATGACAGCCCATAAAAGATGATAGGGGTTAGGATAGGGATTGGGGGAGGAGGAGGTGTTGTCAAAATGTAAAAATGTCCCTCAAAAACAACACACCCGCTCCATAAAAGTGTTCCTCGGCAGATAATTCGAAACAAGCAACCTGTGCAAACAGCGTATACACACACGAGCGCAAACACAAACAGACACACAACACTCTCTTCCCTCCTTCGTGCACAAACCCTCAGTGTATTTTACCATGGGAGTTAATGGGAATGAAATACCTCAGTGGATGAGTGCAGATGTGTTTGATACAAATAGTCATTTTCCTATTTGCTGGCTCATTGACTTTGATGAATGATGGGAGTTTGGGAGGACGCATGATGAATGGCAGCACCTTGGCTCCATTGCATGCCCTATTGATTCTCTTTCTTTATTACTGCTGCAACCCAGCTGCCTGATGCCGCTCTCTCTCTCTCTCTCTCTGGAAGAGAGGGGAGATGGGAGGTTTGGCTTTCTTTAGGGAGTGAGAGGGGGCAGAGGTGCTGTGTGTGTGTGTGTGACAGGCTGGCACTGTGGGAGGCTGCTTTTGAGCAGGTATGTGGGTAGTGTTTAATCACGCCACTCGGAACTTATAGTGAGTTGCAAGTGCATGAGCATCCTTTCTGGCTGATTTAGCAAAAAGTGCTAGGAACTTTGACCCACTGATACATTTTATTGGCTTGAGTGAATGTTTATCGTCAACTATGTACTTTAAATTTCCCTAGGTGATGCCATACATCCACATTTTAATGTTCAAGTTTCAAGTTGGAAGTTGGCATTCTATTGTAACATTGGAAATTCCAACTTTCCGAATTGAATGGAATGCAACTAAAAACAAGCAATTTAAATTTTTTGCTAACATCATCTAGGCTGCGCAAGCCATTTTTTTAATATTCACCAATACCCAAACAGCTATTTAGAGCTTATTTTACACAACTGTTGTACCCAATGTCATCTTGCCAACAGTTAACACAACTTTAGCTTGGGGTCAGTAAGATTAAAGTTTTCAAAAAAAGTGTCTTATGCTCACAAATGCTGCATTTATTTGATCAAAAATACAGTAAAAATATTGTGAAATATTACAGTTTAAAATAACTTTTCTATTTTCTAAGCTGATTTTTTAGCATCATTACTCCAGTCTTCAATGTCACATGATCCTTTAGAAATGATTATAATATGCTGATTTGATGCTTAAGAAACATTATTATCAGTGTTGAAAACAGTTGTGCTGCTGATTTTTTTTTGTTTGTTTGTTTTTTTAGAAAACAGGGTAGCGCTTTATTTTACAGTCCTGTTCCTCATGTACATATTATGTACCTATTATAGTAATTACAATAACTATGTAATAACTAAGTACTAACACTGAACCTACCCCTAAACCTAATCCTACCCCATGTTACCTTATATTACCAGAACTTTCTTAGGTAGGTACGCTGTAAGTACACATACTGTAAAATAAAGTGCAACCGAAAAGATGATACTTTTGTTTTTCAAAAGTTCTAAAGAATAGCATTTATCTGAAATCTTTTGTAACAATTACTCTATTACAAGCATTTTTAAACAATTTAAAGCATCCTTGTTGAATAAAAGTAAAAAGTAAAAGTTTAATTTCTTTAAAAATAAAAACAAAAAACGAACTGATCCCAAACTTTTGAACAATAATGTCATAGCAAATAACCACATTTAAAAAACAAAACAAAAACACAAAAACGTGTTACAATCAGGTTATGTAGTCTGAAGGCTGAACTTGACCTTTAGCCTCCAACATTTTCTCATTGATATGTTCTGAAATGCATCACATTATAGAAGTAAATGAGTTACACAGATTATAAACTGACAGATGTTTTGTGTTCACCGTGCACTTTTTAACTAGATTATTGCACAACGTATATTGTAGAAATGAAAAAAAAAAAACATTTAAATATGACTTATTTTACACCTTCCATGGTTCTCTCAGACTAAATGTTAATTATCACAAAGGAACATTTCTCTTCTTGAATCCCAAATTTTCATCCTCACGTCTCTTTCCATCATGTCCACATCACCACACACACATTTTCTCTTGATTCTTAGCGAAATTATATTTTGATTGAAGGTAATTTGAGACAAGTCTGAAAGTGATGTGTAGGAGTGAGAGATTGAACTTTTTCTCATTTTGATGGACAGTAAGTTTCGAGGCAGGCATGTTTATGTGAAGAGACTACGAAAAACATAACTGCTCTGCATGAACAGGCTCTGTAGAAGTTAATGAATTTGTGCAATATTTTTCTAATGCCAAACATGGATGCTTATGCGTGCTAAAGTAATGGTTCCTAAAATGGAAACACATTAACTATACAATATAAAAAGGCAACATAGTGGTTTTACGCTTTGCTCACACTCCATATAATGTTATGACAACACTTTGTATAAATCACTCAAGAGTCACTGTATGAAAATATGAGGCCAGGCGTGTGATATCAACCTCATAATAGCACACAGATACTTGTGGAAGATCTGGCTAATTATGGCTATTGAATCTGGCTAAAAAAAATCTCCAGATTTACACTGAAAGAGGGACTTATGCCATAACTAGAGACCAGAATATCAGAGAGACTTGAGGGTGGGCTCTTTTGAGTAGCACCTAGCCACCTAGCAACGACCCAGAACACCTTAGCAACCAGTGTTGCCAGCCTATTCAGAAATGAACTCCCAATGCCTTTTAAAATCCATTTCAATTACTGATTTTAAGTTGAATTTGAATTGAAGTATCAAACATAATGCTAAATTCTGAAATCTGAATTTAAGGAAATTGAATTAAAACTGGTATAATTCATATAATTTTAGAACAAACGTTTAAATAGAATGACTCAATGATAGAACAACAAAACAGTTCAGATAGAATAGATAGAATCATAGAACAATGACAAACGAACTAACGAATGAACAAACGAACGGTAGATAGATAGAACGACCAAAAGACAGCCAGATAGATAGATAGATAGATAGATAGATAGATAGATAGATAGATAGATAGAACAAAAGACAGACAGACAGAGAGATATAGATAGATAGATAGATAGAACAAAAGACAGACAGATATAGATAGATAGAACAAAAGACAGAGATATAGATAGATAGATAGATAGATAGATAGATAGAACAAAAGACAGACAGATATAGATAGATAGATAGATAGATAGATAGATAGAACAAAAGACAGACAGACAGAGACAGATATAGATACATAGAACAAAAGAGAGACAGACAGATATAGATAGACAGATAGATAGATAGATAGATAGATAGAACAAAAGACAGACAGACAGACAGATATAGATAGATAGATAGATAGATAGAACAAAAGACAGACAGACAGATATAGATAGACAGATAGATAGATAGATAGATAGATAGATAGATAGATAGATAGACAGAACAAAAGACAGACAGACAGACAGATATAGATACATAGATAGATAGATAGAACAAAAGACAGACAGACAGATATAGATAGATAGATAGATAGAACAACCAAATGACAGAACAAATGAACGAACGAACAATAGATAGATAGATAGAACAAAAGACAGATAGATAGATAGATAGATAGATAGATAGATAGATAGATAGATTAGATCTAACACACTAGAAACCACTTGTAACTTAACTGCTGAATCATGGCTCCATCGAGTGCAAATGTGGTCAGATGCTAGCAGTCAGGTGAAAACACCTTGTGTGAGTGTGTGTGAGTGTGTCTGTAGTCCAGGTGGTCCAAATCTGACGAGACGCAACACAAACTCAGAAAGGCTCCGTCACACACTCTGCTCGGGTCACTGCTGTTGCCCACAGCAACGACAGGCAGCAAAACGCACCTCGCACTGTCAAACAGACACATCTGAAAGCCGAGAGGTGGACTGACTAACAGGCCTATAAAACAGCTCAGTGCTCCAACACACACACACAGCTACCTTCTCTACACAATCCAGTGTAGCTATATGTGACGAATAATCTAATTATACATCCAACACTGAAACAAACCACAGTGAAAACAGAACTCAGGCAGTATTTCTGTACATTATGTTGTCATTCTTTCAATAAAGTTTTTTTTTTTCCACTCACAATCATCAGATATTCATAGAAGCATGTTTCACCTTTAGAGTACAAAAATAAAAAAGTATTTGTGGTTTTATGTATGTTAACATTTATTTATTTAGCAGACTGTTTTATGAGAAATACAACAATGCATTTTCTCATAATTTCAACCTTATTTCTCACAAGTGCAATTTTAATTCTTATAATTGTGACATTACATCTCTCAGAGTATGCCTATATCTCACAAGTACAATTTTATTTCTTATTTTAATCTCACAATTATGGTTTATTTTTAAACTCTGAAGTGGAAAACACTACTGTAAAAGTGGGCTGTTACTTAAAGCAATCAAACTTAAAACGTACATCTAATCTACACCAAATAACTCTA
The DNA here is from genome assembly GCA_021397915.2 of Tor tambroides. NCBI lineage: Eukaryota > Metazoa > Chordata > Actinopteri > Cypriniformes > Cyprinidae > Tor > Tor tambroides. Next base: position 11,623 of record JAFVLL020039132.1, on the reverse strand, counting down.
CACCAAAACACCCCCAAAAATCTCAGACTCGCACTGATGGAATGACTTGTGGATTACTGTGATCTTTTTATCAGCTGTTTGGACTCTCATTCTGACGGCACCCATTCACTGCAGAGGTTATCCATTGATGAGCGAGTGATACATTTCTCCATATCTGTTCTGATGAACAAACAAACTCATCTTATATGGCCTGAGGATAAGTACTACTCACTATTTTTTAACATAACTGAAGCACCTTACATGCAAATAAGAGCATCGACGTGACTGATAGTCTTAGTAACTAAGAAAATGTTAATGTGACAATAGCACTTACATGTAAGTATATATTTGCTTTAAAAAGTTGTAAAACAAGTGGGCATAAACTGGCATAAACAAATGACCGTTTTTCAGACACCTGCTGGTTCACATGGCTGTCAATCACTCTCTGACCCCCAGGAGTGGCTGACAGCGGGAGAGGGGTGGGATCGATGACTTCTCCTGATACAGAGTAATTAGCTAAATCACTGGAATCAAAATGACTATTGAACGAGCGTGCATCTGTCTGACCACAGAAAGAGCATGAGAGACTTTAAAACACCTCACACCAAGAGACAGCCTGTCAGATGTAATCGGTCAGTGGCTAGTTTTCGTGTTTGATTTGATTTCTACAGAGGGAGCCAGAGAACTGAGTTATGAATTTAAGACCTCATTCTGTTGTTGGTCTCAGGACGCCTAATGAGTTGTGCTTGAATTCTGATGAATTCATCAAGCTAATCTACTCTTTACAGCTTCTCTGAACTGATGGTTTAATGTACTTTATATGTTCTGTATTTACTCAGCATATCCTAGTAAATAAATGTATTATTATTATTATTATTATATATTAGTAAATAAAAATATATTTTTGAAACAAGACACACCAAATGACAATCACTATTTATCTAATATACACACTAAAATATATAGTTGATATATTGAATATTATACCATATTTTATCTGTACCATCAATAATCTTTAGGTTTTGTCATTTTTTTAATTCTTACTTTTATTCAGCAATTATGCATTACATAATTAAATAAAAGATTATTAAAAAATTCAAACAGTAAAAATTACAGTGAATACATTTAGAATTTGCATAGTTTATTAATGTATAATAGTTACAAAAGATTTCAAATAAAAAATATTTCAAATAAATACTGTTTTTTTTTTACTTTAACGTTTTTTCAGGATTTATTTTATTATTTATTTTATTTTAAATATTAAGCAGCACAACTGTTTTCAACAGTAATAATAACAATAATAAATTGAGCAGCAAATTTTATATTTAAAATATAAAATTTGAGCAGCAAATCAGCATATTAGAATGATTTCTGAAGGATCATGTGACACTGAAGACTGGAGTAATGATGCTGAAAATTCAGCTTTGATCACAGGAATAAATTACATTTTAAAATATATTACAATAGAAAAGTTATTATAAATTATAATATTATTTCACAATATTACTGTTTTTACTGTATTTTTAATCAAATTAATGCAGCCTTGGTGAGCAAAACCATTAAAAGTGTACTATAATAATATCCTTGTATAAAATAAACAAGCCTTTGTATATTGTATAGAATAATTTTAAATAGATTATCTTTGTAGAAAGCCATTATACCATAACTGACACAAAGCATCATTTAAAAAGTCACAAAATTACAGATAACATGTAAAATCAGACTTGTTTTATCCTCCACAGACACAACACTGGCCTGTTAGTACTTCGTCCATCAAATTTCCTTAGGTCCACTCCAGCAGTTAACGCAGCGGTACATAAAAATTACCCTCACCCACCGAGAGGCCGTGTGTAGTCAGCCATTACTGTTTAACTAAAAAAAAAAAACAGCCTCCATCTCCATACCCCCTGCGTACCCCATCTCTAAACTACAGCAGCGGTGGTGAGCAAGACACACAGGCAGTAATGAAGCGCCGTGTCATGTGGAGATGTAATTACCTCACTCTCCTGCTGGGTGTGCACTTCCCGGGTGAGAGGAAAGATGAATCGCCAAAGTGGGAAAGCGCTGAACCCTCAAAAGTTTAATTCACCCAGCGCAGCGCCTTGCTCCTCTCCTCTCCTCCCCTTCCCGTCCTGCTGGCTGCTTTGGGGAGGGTAATGGCTTGGGCAGGCATTTAGCTAGCTGATAAATGATGAGCGTAGTTTTTGGTGCTCAGGATCCAGGAGATGTGTTTGTTCTGTACTCCTCCGTTTATGTGCGTGTGCGCTTAAACTGCAGGCTGGGAGTTATTGAGTCACAGCACATGGAAAGACACAAAAGGGGGAGGGGGTACAGATGGGTGTACGAAGGGAACAGGGGTCAACGAAAAGCAAAAATTAGAAAAGGATAAGTGAAACAGAGGACATGAAGTGAAATTTTTAAAAAAAAGTGAGATTTACCAGATTTCCACCAAAATGGTGCGAGTGATGGTAAACCTCTCTCAAAACTGGCCCACTTTCCTCTGACTTGAGATCCAAGTGATGACGGAACTGACTACTCTACTCCATGACCTGACCAAAAACAAACACAGCACATCATTTATCATATACCAAGTCATTTAATTTATAATATACTGCATGATATATAATATAAATAGAAAAAAAAATGTTGAAAACCTGTACCTTTTGGGTTTTTCACACTTGTACTTTACATATGTACAAATTACCTTAAGGGGACAAATTAGTAGGGTAGATGAACATTTAAGAAAACTGCTCCAGTGACAAGCAAAAGGTAAAAGTTTTATTTAAACATTTTAAATATAATCTTCCACATTTTTATATATATATATATATATATATATATATATATATATATATATATAATTCTTTATATATGAATTTAAGGTATGTCTTGCCAATTTTTTAACTATTTAAAATTTTAAATATATTAAAATGTAAAAACATCAATATATAAACATTATTCATATTTTAATTATCCATTTTATATATTTTTAAATTTAATTTAAATCTAATTTAAAAGTTACAGTTATAGTTTAAATATAATTTTATACAAAAAAGAAATATAAATATGAAAATGCACACACATCATTTTAAATAGAAATAAAAAATTTAAAAATGGGTTATTTAAAAATATTTAAAATATTGTACTTAAAATTCATACAATGAATATATTTAAAAGTAATTGTATCTTTTGCTTATCGCTTTGTACCTTTTGTACCTTACTAATAAATACATAATTATATGTACATGTTGTATTTTTTAATTATGTTTTTAAAAACTTATATTTTAAAATCACAATGCATTTGCTATTTGTAAATAAATTCAAACCTAAATTAAAGAAACAGGCTGGATGGTAACTAAAGGCATGTTGCATTGGACACTTGATGTGTTGATAGTCAAAAAATTGTGTTCTGTATCATCTATTTTCATTTGCATTTAGTTTTGAAAAGTGTATTTGTTGAGGACACTGGGTTGAAAACCAAGTTTAAGGTTTCAATGCAGAGCCAGAACCAGCATTTTTCTGGCAGCAATGCACAGAACGGCTTCAGATTGAGTGCTGGCGCCAGCAAAAAGAGGTAAAAGAGAAAAGACGACAGATAAAAGAGAAGTGTAGAAAAAAAAGAGAGAGGGGGCAGGTGGGGGGTTATCGGGCCAGTGGGTGGAGATCAATTTCCCAACAGCCTATCAGTCAAACAGCTCTACCCTATTCTGCTGATTGCACACTTTCAGCTCAAGTCAACCCATTTCCAACTTCCAAGTGTGTGTGTGTGTGCTGGGCTCTCATAACTACAGGTCTGCAGCAAGCGAGGATCTGTCATGATGCTTTATTTCCTGAGCAAGTTAGCCGAGAAAGGGACAGCGAGAGAGAAAGAGAGAGAGGGAGCTCTCAGGTGAGGGGAATCCGGTCCGCCGGCGTTCACTCTGGGAGAGGGAGGTGGCAGAAAGCCGGTTGTGTCAATGCATTATGCATTAGAGTCTGCGCTCGACTGACAGCTCCTCTGCCGCCCTCGGCTCTAACAGGGCCGCCGCTAATCAAAGACGACACATCCGAATGTCCAGACACACACACACAGAAATTTACTAATCAAAAAGTGTATTTCCTAGAGGCTGTCTCCCAGGAGAAATCCGGCTGGGAGAAATTGGAATAATTTATTAGCTTACAAGTTTTGGTTGACAGTTAGCCCGGGGCTATTTATCTCAGTAATAGAGAACGTCTCCAATGTGGCAAAATTGACCAAATCAAACAGCTTTGATCAGAAAATGAATCTGGCAAGCTTGTCTGTCTTCACGCACCCCTCGAGAAAAGCGGGAAACAAACAAATCCAAAAAAACCCAAGGTAGACAGGGAGGGAGAGAGACAGCGAGAGGCTATATAAAACAGGTTCGCACATTTTCAAGGGGGAAAAAAAAGATCTGTGAGGATAAACAATGAGTTAAATGCATTTTATGACAACAAGGAATATTATACCAGGTGTCAGTGGTGCCGTGACCCGGCTATATTTATTTCAACCTGTCATTTAGTTTGATTTGCTGAATATCTTATAAGTCTCATCAGAGGGCTATTTTTACACTTAATTGATAGCTTTAATGAATGGAAAAACACTTTAGTCAGGACTGCGTTAGCACACACAAAGGATTTTTGTGTAGAAACAATTTAAGGTAAATGTAAGATTTTTTTTTTTAGACAAAGAAAATGTAAAGAATAAATTGAAGGGAACATAATACTTCAGTATGTTCTATAAGTGTAAAATCACTACTTAATTAATTTTACAAAAAAATAGCTTAAGGTGTGCATACTGTAAGAAAGTGATGTTATTCTTTACTATATTTGTCTTGTTTTCCAGTGCAAATGTCGATTTTGTTTAGTTTCTCAGAAAACAAGTCTTCATATCTTCATGTTGCAACTCTTTGCATTTGAAAACAAGACAAAAATACTGAGGAAAATATGCATTTGTGCATGCAACATTTAATGTCAATACTTTATGAATTTAAGACTTTTCAGTTCTGATTTAAGACCTTTTTTCAGGCTTTAATTTGCAGAATTAAGATTTTTAAGATTTGCAGAAACCCTGCAATTTTTCCTCCGAAATTGCTAGTAAAGTTTACGATAACGTACAAAAGAAGCAAGTAACACTGAATGAACTGTAAAATTTTGAAACAGAAAAACTGAAATTGTATTTTCTTGTAAAACGTCCTCCGGTAATCTTCAAAAAGTATTTTTTACAGCATATGCAAGCTTTTTATAGCCTGTTGATTGCAAATCTCTCACTACAAAGTATTAGTTTTGAAGTTTGGAATAAATATTAATACAGCCACTCGTTTTAAAGGATGTCCATGAACCATTCGGACAGAAAACAGCATGTGACAACCTTCAGACACGCGCCACGGGCTTCACTTGTGAGGGACGCGCAGAGCAAAGGGGAACAAATTCGGGTCGAGCACCACAACAAACCGCCATGGCAACGGCTTTTGACAACATCACACCCAGCCTCTATACACGGCAGACAGACACGCTCATTTGCGCGGGAGATTGACGGTTCAAAGGGTCTTGATTTTGACACTGAAAAGGAACAAATATTCTCACATGTTGATCTAGTTTAATTAGAGCTGCGTGCTTTGATGCATGCTTGTCAGAGGCTGCTTGATGTTGCATCAAGTGAAGTGAAATGCGTCTCACTCAAGATGACCATGCACGCATCGACGGAAGAGAAGTTTGTGTGGGCCTGCCGTTGGAATGCAACATTCAAACAACCTTCATGCATGGGCGCTTCATCTGCGTTTGACATGGCTAACCTGCTCCTAACATTATTTGCTTTGAATTTGGAACAAACTGTAATGTCCTATCATCACTCTTCAAAATAAAGGTTCTTCAGTGGTTTTTAGCTTTAGCCATTTTTGATTATAATTGCTAAAATAGTTACCCTATGTTGTATAAAGTTACAAAATTCTTTTCTACATACACTGCCATTCAAAAGTTTGGGGTTGTATGACTTTTTAAATGATTTTGAAAGAATATGCTCACCAAGGCTGCATTTATTTAATCAAAAATACAGTAAAAACAGTAATATTGTGAAATATTATTACAATTTAAAATAACTGTGTTCTATTTGAATGTGTTTTAAGATGTCATTTATTTCTGTGATGCAAAGCTGAATTTTCAGCATCATTTCTCATCTTCAGTGTCACTGATTCTTCAGAAATCATTCTAATATACTGATTTGATGCTCAGAATGTTGAAAACAATTGTGCTGCTTTATTTATTTATTTTTTTCATTTTTTCAAGATTCTTTGATGAATAGAAAATCCAAAAGAACATAATTTAATTAAATAGAAATCTTTTGCAACATTATAAATGTCTTTATTGTCACTTTACATCAAATTAATGTGTCCTTACTGAATAAAAGTATTAATTTCTTTCCAAAAACAATCTTACTGACCCCAAACTTTTTACTGGTACATGTGCACTAAATTTGTTTATGAGTGCAGTTCATTACAGGCCCCTCACGTGTGTGAAATTTTTCACCTCATGCAGACTGCTTTTTAAACTACATTTGGACTCGTGCCGACAATTACCTCCTCAAAGTCTCTAAAGTACCAAAGCTCTGCCTAATTAGTATGCATTATCAATTAACGGCCTTAATAGGCGGCAGATTGATCACATCCCCCTGTTTCAGGGGCCGAACAGAGGCGAAATCTGGAATGAAAATTCCCTTGCCCACTCTCACTCACGAAAAGCAACTAAAACTGCCGTGATATAGAACTCGACTGCTGTAAACACTTCTGCAATAAACTACATTAGGAACAACAACAGTAGACCGCCTACTACTACTACTACTACTTAAGTTAATGATAATAATAATAAACCCTTCTGGAAAAAAACAAAACCAGCTTAAACCTGCCGAACGTGGTTTAGCTGGTCTTTCAGCCTGGTCAAACTGGTGCTCAGCTGGTTTTGCTGGTCTAACAGATTGTATTCCTGCCTGACCAGTTGAGAATTGCTCAAACCCACTCTTAAACCATCAACACAGACCAGCCTGAGCAGTGAAAACTGCTAAACCATTTTTTGGGAGGAAAAAAGGCAAGTTTAAATGACAAATAAAAACAACAAAGCTAATAAAACATTTTTAAAAAATCTAAAAATAAATCAAGCTAAAAATAAAAAAATGAAATTCAGTCTGAAATACTTCAATGAGAGCAGTATTAAACGCACACTCAACTAAAATCGCGTTTGATCCAAAGCGCGGCCATTCATCAGCCAAATGAGCCTCATGTTTCCAGCATACATTCATTTTCAGGACATTGTTTAATTGCACCGTTTTACATAAAAGTCGCTGAGTGGAGGAAGAGATTGTGATTTTCACTTACTCTCACCAAACTGTGTCCTCGTTCATCACTCGAACTCATCAGAACTCTCATGGAGAGCCGATTTCATTAGAAGAAACAACAAAATGGAGTTGCTGATGGCGTGTGGTGTTGGTGAAGATTGATTGACTGATGCATTGATGGAAACGATTCACGGAAGATCTGAAAGCAAAAGACAATAGAAATGTGACATTAAGCATCCTAAAATTAAACATGTCTGCAGGAACACAAGAAAGAGCTCTTTATTTATTTTCTTTCTGAATATCACAAAAAAAAAATGACGTGGTTACAAAATATGGCAGCATTATTCCAATGAGCCCACTATAAACATAATATTAATTCATAAATAAAAAGCCTATATATTGTTTTAAGCCTCTGAATTTGAGTTGCACCGGCATCAAATCATAACCAAGTCTTCATAACCTATTTATATTTGATTAATTTTGGACTTATTTTTCATCTACACTCTGTGGCCTACATTATGCCACATAATATGCAGGTCAATATTGTGAGTTACTGAGATTGTCACTGGTCATTAAATTAAAGTTAGACAAATGATGCTCTTAGTGAACGAATTTTCAGCAAAACAACTTTGGTCACCAGTTTAACCATTTTTATTTTGGAGCAGAGATGCATTTTAAACTGGACTGCTCATTTTTTATTATATCAAGCATCCTTGTTTGTCATTGACCCATCATATTTACTGTAATATTTACAACCTTTTGTTTTCTGTACAGGTTTAAAGACTGTTTGAAGGTGTTGAAATGTAAAAGAGACTTGCAGGTCTACCTCCACCGCCCTGTTTGAGCCTGCAAAGTTTTAATCTGTATAAATGAATGCATTAAATTGTTTGCTTATTTGAATAAACACCGATACAAATCATTAGATGAATTACTTGGCCTGCTGATTACAACTTATGCATCAAAATGCACTTAATTTTCATTAGGAGGTATAAAATTAGATGATTATTATATTAATTAAGATGATTACAAACAATTATCCTTCGCAAGCACCCGCGGTCCTGCAAACTAGGTCAGTATGATGATGTATTATTTCTGCACCGAGCCATTTCTCCTGGCCTTTGTTCAGCATGGAAATCCAGAATAAAAGCCTGTAAGGGCAAACAAAATGACGGTCAGATATTTTCTTTGTTTCAGCGGTCGTAGGCCCACCGATGTTGGGTTGTTTACCAAACATGAGAACAGGGTGCTGAATCCATTATGTGGCTATAGGGCCACAGACACGCGTCTGATGTCCGAGTAGTTCACGGCGCGTAATACACTGGGCAGAATGTGCTGAGAATTCGGGGAAACTGTGGAATTGAAGAGTCACAAATAATAAGCGTCACTGGGACAGTGACCGGAGAGAATGGCTTTCCTTTATGTCTGTCTGAGAGCAAGCAATCTAGCAGCCGAGAAAACAACAGCACCATATAGGCTGTGATCTAAATGACAAAAGAGCATGCAAATTAAGTTATAGGATTTATATAAAATGCATAAACTCACCTCATACCTTACAAAAGTCAGATTCCTTGCAGAAGCATGTAGGTTTAGTGAAGCAAACACTGATTTTAAGATCTAGGATAAAAGACAGCAAGCAATTATAAGTTTGTATATAGAGATCTGAGCAAAAATATCTTGAGTGAAAAGAAAAAATAACCCTGTTTTTGCCAAACTACCAGTCACTGTTATTGTAAATACTGTTAAACCAAAAAATAATAATCTCTTTTAACATATTTTAACTCTTTTTTTTTTTGTATATGATGATTTTTGTCTTAATTCTCACCAGTAAAACACGAAGTAATTTACATTTGATCTCATATGTCTTATTAAACCAATAAATTGAAATTATTTCAATGAAGGTTCAGATGTACTGTTTAGAACATTATGAATTAAGTTGTCATTAGATCATTCCTGATTTAGGTTTACATGACTCTTAACGTGTTAAAAAAGCTCTTCAGTGCAATCTTTGAAAGAAAGCATAAGCATCTAAGATAATAAGTGCAACAGATTCATACAGACCCAGATCTTTGATCTTTTAACACACAATTCAATTACAGTAAACTATCATTCAAAAAAATGTGCATCACCACACAACAAATAACTAATAGTAATGGCAAAAACATCTAGGCCTATATTTAATAGATAAAGTAAAACAATAACCCTATAACATCATATTTCATGCTGCAATGCATTCTGGGAACTCATAAACCTTAAACAAAACAGAAATATTAAGCATTATGAAATTATTTGTGCATATATATCTTTTAGTCTTGTTAGGAGAAACCTTAAAACAGAAATATTAAGCATTATGAAATTATTTGTGAATATATATATATATATATATATTAGTCTTGCTAGGACAACATTTGGAGAAATGCTGTTGTTCTAAAATGTGCTTTACATCAAAAGTTATTCATATTTTTTATTAGGCTTATGACTTTAACAGCGTTTTAAATGCAGTGGCTAAAATGCAAGTGCTTAGGCTATTTTTTTCAGTGCAGTTACAACCATTGCATAGTAGTGTGGTATTTCAGCATGGTAGGGACAGAATTTGGCCTGAGCATGTCTGATGTTTCATAAAGCAAGACCAAAAACCCCACTGCAAACCCAACACCTATGAGCCTGTAGCTGCATTTCAAGCCTGTTCTCAGCACGCTGATGTATATTTCATTGTCCACGGCTTAATTTTGATTTATCGTCCGTCCATAAATTAGAAAAATATGTTTTAGAATTCCATCTTGCGGAAAAGCTGCGCGTGATGCCGGGGGATTGGACGATATTTAAGATGTCAGAGATACATATTGGATTAGCGCGCTTTGTTCGCGCGCCATAGCAGGTGTTTAATCACGGCTGATGCGCGCGCTGAAATGCGTTAGGACAGGAACGGGAGCCGCGTTCCCCGGGACTGCGATAAATCACAGCCGAAAGCAACTAACATTCCCCCTCCCCACCTACCCAAACACACACACATACGCGCGCGCGCGTTCCAAAAAGCATAAAGCTAATCCCAAAGGCGCTGGTGCATAGAAGTTTTCTCGGTTGTGCTCGTCACACAGGGCAACAGTCACCTAAATTAATCATTTGAACTGTTAATTGATCTTTAAAGTATTTAATCTTTGGAGTATAATCATTTTATAAGTTAAAATGTATTCAGTACCTCTCAGAAAATAAGAAGAATCACTTTATAAAAAGAAATTCCTGTCAGTATTTTTTGTTGAGATTCTCGCTCAAACAAACTGTATTTGGCGTCAAACAACTCTTTAAATTAATTTTGATATAAATCCCTTTATATAGTCTACCTGTGATATAAAAAAGTAATATTGTGTTAAACAACGACAGTATTCACGTTTTGTTGATACGCATCCTAAAAGCGCTCAAGCGGCGCTCTGTTGGGTACTTCCTCAGGTGAACGCGACTTCCGGTTACTGAAATGATTGAAAACGCAGTTGAAATGTAGGCTATATAGGCTATGTATTTATATGTGAAAACAGATAATTGTTAACCGAACTGTAAATGTAACTGTGCCAAATGTTTTAAAAGATACTAGCCTATTTAAAATAGGGGCCTACTATTTTAGTCTTTCTACTTTACAATGTTTTACTTGCCGTTTCTTTGTAAATAATTGAACATTTCTACCATTTTTTTCAGCAGACATAAAGGTGACACTAAGTGTTTATTAGAAAGACCATTTATATCTTTCCACAGATAGACTACTGTACAAAGCCTGACAATATTTATATATGGAAATATATCATTTTCACTGAATGACCTATCATCTCTATGCAGTTGTGTGCAGCAAAAAATCAGTTCGTTTACCTAACTTAAATTTGAGTTTAATTGCTGCCCTAAATTGGTAAGATAAAAGTTACAACCTGCAGTGATAAGTTCATTACACTTTTTGACCGCTTTAAATATAATTGTGATGATGAAAATCAAGTTGATATTCTGAAACCCTCATATAATCAGGTCGAAATGAAAGAAATTACTGTGACAATTTAAAAAGTGAAATGGATTGAAACAAGGATATTATAACAATGAAAACATTGCATGGGTGTGTGTATGAGAGAGAGAGAGAGAGAGAGAGAGAGACGACAACGTTTAGGAGAGCAAACATTTTCAAGGTCATCCGGTGAACTGGAACGAGCTCAGAGAGATGCATGGCGAAAACGGCGCGTTTTGACACGAGCTCGAGGTTTGATTAAAAGGTAAAGTAATGGGTTTAAACACACGCCACGCGCGTGGCGCGCCAGACTCTGTTGGCTTTTCGCAAATTACTTAACG
>JAFVLL020039130.1:0-31183 GCA_021397915.2 Tor tambroides | reverse complement strand
GAGCAAAGCTTGTCGCATTAAACAAAAAAGACTTGAGGCTATAAAGGTGCTTCAGCTAAGTACTGAGTTAAGGGTTTGAATACTTATGCAACATACTAATTTCAGATTTTTTATAAATTTACAAAGTTGTGACAGTTCTGATTTTGTTTTGCCATTATGGTGTATGGAGTGTAGATTGATGTGGGGAAAAAAGTAATTTAATGCAGTTTAACATAAAGCTGCAACATAACAAAAAGTGAAAAAATTTAAGGGGTTTGAATACTTCTGCAAGGCACTGTATGTGTATATATATATATATATACATAATTAATATCTTCCAGACTTTCTGACCAGACTCTGCATAAACCAAAAGCTCATTCCTCCTGCCTATGGTTAAGTTTTGTCCACAAAAAAAAAAGAGCCACCATGGTCATTGGGTTGGAGTGCTCACTCCAGACAGATTGTCTATTAAATTAGATTATTCTTCAGCACCTGAATCAAGTGTTAAAGCATATTACAAAGATATTAAGATGATCTAAATTTATTTCTCTGTAATGATCTAAATTTATTTCTCTGTATTTCAAATAGATTTGCAGTGAACACTATGCACCTGGCACACCAGGAGCTTCTTTGTGCATCAACATACTATATGAACAAAGATTGTGTTAAACATTGCCAATATTAATACTAATTAACTGAGAAAAAAGAAAAATGCAGAATTAGGTCATACCTTTTATTCAGTATATCTTTTGAACTAGAGAAAAAATATGCTTGTTGGCAGGTTGACAGGTTTTCATTTTAGATGTTGATTTGACAAAATGACAACATATATATACATAGGTTTAAGTTTTTAATATTTTATTTTATTTAAAGTAACAGTGTCGTAAGTTTTAGTTAACTATAATAGCCCTGTTTTATGCTTCTTAATTGTAATTCTAAGAAAATTCCTAATATGATTTTGGTTTAAATATTGCAAGTTCAATATTTTATCCAAATGATTTAATTGTATAAAATGTAATAAATACTGATATGCAAATAATGCAATTCATATTAGTAGACAGTTAGCACTTCTACATGAATCAAGAGCTGTTCATTTGAATGCACACACTGAAAGCCAAAGCCCCACCTCTCACCTTTATCCCTATCTGTCTACTGTCTCCACCTCTTGTGATCTCACTATTTAATTAAGAACTGGACTAAGTGATATTCGGCATGCACACAGGCGAGGAGAGGTGATGCTCTTGTCTTCTGCAGCAGAGCACCAGATACAACATCCACAGGTTTTGTCTTTTTCATCTCCTGTTCAAACGCACCACCTCTTTGGTTCCACCTTCCCTGATGCTGAAACGACTTTCAACGAAGTAGTCACATCAGAGTTCTTTATTCTCAACCTCTTTTAAAGGTCTTTTGTACATTTACCACAATCTCTTAGACCTTATAAGAGGCACCTGCAGATTTGCATCAGTACGGAGGAGTTCATGGAGGACCACCATTGTGGAGACTCTCTCTTCCCAACCTCCACCCTCATTCCTGTAACCACTATTTGCATCCTGCTCTTTGTCGTCGGAATAACTGGCAACACCATGACCATTCTCATTATCCAGCGCTTCAAAGACATGAAGACCACCACCAACCTGTATCTCTCTAGCATGGCCATCTCAGACTTGGTCATCTTCCTCAGCCTCCCCTTCGATCTCTACCGCCTCTGGAAGTACGTACCCTGGGTCTTCGTGGGAACTGGTGTGCCGTCTATCACACTACATCAATGAAGGATGCACCAACGCCACCATCCTCCACATCACAGTGCTCAGCATGGAGCGTTACCTAGCCATCTGCTTCCCTTTCAAAGCCAAAGCTACCATCACCAAGAGAAGGGTCAAGTATGTCATTCTGGCTCTGTGGGGCTTCGCCCTACTGTCTGCTGCGCCAGTGTTCTTCCTGATGGGCATGGAGTACGAGAATGAGACAATGCCTGATCCAGGCACTCGGCAGTGCAAGCACACACGCTATGCCATCAAATCAGGGCTGCTGCACACCACCATCTGGGTGTCGACTGCCTACTTCTTCTGCCCCATGTTTTGCCTGCTCTTTCTGTATGGATCCATTGGTCGAAAGCTGTGGAAGAGTTGACATGAGCTTCATGGGCCTAATGCGGCAGCCAGACAGAAGGTTAACAGGCAGACTGTCAAGATTCTGGGTGAGTGAGTCTTGGGAAGTGTTGAGGCTGGAATACACTACATGACTTTTAACATCTGAACAATTATAAAACATTATGCATCATTCATTTGCAGACTTTGAAAATGGTTACAAAGAAAACTGGGCATCATACACTAAACAACTGAGGATTATTACATTAGACTTGTCACACTCATGCTCCTTCTTGCTAGAAAATGCATGACAAATGAAAACAGCATGTTATAGGGGATTTACAGTTAAGAACCACGGAGCAGGTATGATGAATGAAGACCAGGAGTCAGAGATGCAGTCAATTGAATCAAAAATTACTGAAGAAAGTAGTTTGCAGTTTCATCAGTAGAAGTCAGCTTCAGTATTCGCTAGGAGTTTGTAGGCCACTCTGCATACACTCTCAATACAGCAGTAATTATACTCTGAGAGGTCTCTAAATACGTCATTAACTTAGGTTTAAAGAATTCTGATTTGTTAAATTGTAGAAAAACATGCAAATTCTTAACAGATGTATGAACAGTTCAAAGCTTATCTCTAAAGTTAATTTAGGTGACAAGGGATTAGACTACACATGCAATATGTCGCTCCAAACATAGAACTTTCCCCAAACATCCAGATATGAATTACTTTTTCTCAGCTAGAGGTTTCAGACAATATTCTTCATTGTTTTCTAATGTTTAAAGATGAAAAATAAATGCTTTAATTGTAAATTGGTAATGTAGATGAGAGGCCCTAATGACCTCTGTGACTTAAGCTCACAGAAGCTTCCAGAATCCACCCCTTCAGTGTTCTAAAATCAGCTCAAAATATGTTTGAAATCCTGACTGTTAAGCTAAAAAAAAAACAGAGCCTGTGACCATCACACACTACGTGATTTTCTGTGAAAACTTTGACTGCCCAAAATCTGCAGACTGTCTCTGGCTTTAGGCAACTAGTGTCAACTCTAAATGCAAATCAGCATTAAAAATCTCAGCAATAGTCGTGTAGTGTATTCCAACCTTAAAGTAACAGCCATGAATAGTTAAGTTTGCTACTGCTCATTCTTACAGTTTAGGGATCTGGACAATCCCCTAACCCCAAGTATCAAATCTTGTAGTGTAAGTAGTCAAGCAAGGTTTGTGCTGTAGACATGAAACAGGTGAAAAATGGCCATTATAGCTTAAACTGAAGGACAGACCCAAGCCACATTTAGAGATCAGAATGTCATCAGACATAGAGGTGGGCTCTTTTGACTTTTTTCACCACAACACCCAAGCAACTGTGTAGCACTCAGGACACCTAAGCAGTGTTGTAGCCAAGACCAGTTCATTCGAGTCAGAGTCCAGGCCAAGACCTGAGTTTGTTGAGTCAGAGTTAAGCCTGAGACCTGAAGAGGGTCTATATCATTTTGAAAGTATAAATATTCTTTCCTTTGGCATGAATGAAGGCTAGTTTTATGTCATAGTCACTTAAACCTCTGCAGTGCACACCAGTGTGTTCCGGTCCAGAGACACAATAGCACAGACCACAAAACATATGAAAATATGATCTTGGATTTGAGACAGCGTCCAACACTTAATTCCAGCCTCATGGTGGCCAGCAAAAGTATAGTTGTTACACTTTAAATTATAAATGTTTGTAACTTTTGAATTTTTTCACTGTTCATCTTAAACTTTGATATAGTTTTCCAATGCTCATGTTACAAATTAAATTTGTTTTGAAATCTGCAACTTAGACCTAACTTGACCAAAATAATGTTAAGTACAAAGAGTGTCATTATTACGATTTAACCCACTACCATTATGTAACACTTATTCTACTATTAACTATTGAATAAATACATAAAGTGAAATAGATTAAATAAATCTTGATATCATTTCCTCAAATAGTTTTTATCTCTTTAAATTCTTTATATTTGTAGATTAGAGATGTGCCGATTTACAATAAAACGACACATTATCACAATGAACGCCAATGTTGGGTATGTTACTTTCAAAAAGTAATTAATTACAGTTACTAATTACATCATCAAAATTGTATTTAAATTACTTTACTAATTACTCTGCCTGAAAAGTAACTTAGTTACTCAATAAGTAACTTAATTATTCAAATCGCTAATTAGGCTACATCTTAAAATCCCTATAAAGCTTAATAGAAATTAAACTCTTTATTCTTTCCATTTGAGTCAAACAGAATAGTTTAGCCTTTTAGTTTAGCCTTTTAGCTTTAAAACAACTGTAATACTTAAACATTTTTATAAAAAATGTAACCACCTTTGGTTAACAAATATAAATACTCTGCAAAATATCTGAATAACAAAAAAGCTTAAAAGTTAAACAATACATTTCAGTTTGGCAAGATGTTCAGGAAAAGCCCAACTAGTAAAATCCATACAGGTTTATGTAAAAATAACACGTTAACTAATGTAGGTAAGAATAAATTACAGAAATGATCTTCTCTGCTGAATAAAGCCATGTCAGATCGCGCTGTTCTTATGAGGTAAATTCCTCATAGCAGGTCTTCTTTCAAAAATGATGAAAATTAGATGAATCTTGATTTTTTTTATTTATTTTTATTTTTTTTGTATCTAGGTGTGGGCGTTTGCACGCAGGTGACTGCATATAATGAGCTCAGATACGGGAAAGACTGTAGGGTACCTCAGTTTCATACGGATTACATAATCAGATAATATTCGTTTTCGACTTGAATTCGTTCATTTAAAAGTAGATACTTCAGGCTTTCAGATATGGGAAAGACTGTGCCTCGCTTTAGTTTCATACGGATTACATAATCAGGAATATTCATTTTCGATTTAAATTCGTTCATTTAAAAGTAGAAACGTCAAGCTTTTAGATACGGGAAAGACTGTACCTCGCTTTACCCTTACAAAAATTAACTGCAGTACGTTGAAGTACAACTGCAGTAAAACTGCAGTACAAAGTAGTATAACTGCAGTACAATGAAGTACAACTAGACATTTGCAGTATAATGAAGTATATAACTCCAGTTCATTAAAGTTCAACAGCAGTAAAACTGAAGTACAATGAAGTGCAACTGTAGATTTGCAGTATAATGAAGTACAGATGCAATATAACTGCAGTTCAGTGATACGCTGAAATGCAGCTGAAGATTTCAGATGCAAAAACTTCTGATCTGATTAAATTTATTTAATTGTATTTATTTTTTATGAGCATTTTTTAAATAAAACTCCTATGATTAGGTTCAGTAATTACACTTTAATGGCAATTGCACAATTGGTTCTTTTCATTGCCAATAAAGTCTTCTTGTATAGGCCCTGTATTGCAGTTATGTTGTATTGTGCAACATGTAGCAAGTGCTGTGGTTACAGTAGACTTGGCAAGTGTTTTTATTTTATTTATTTATTTATTTATTTATTGTAATGTAGACTTCCTATAAAATATTCGAACAAAAATATTTTTGTACAAAAAATATTTGCTTATGGAATATTTCACCCGCATTGATTAATAGCCCGCACGTGAGATCTTCCTTCGCGCCAACGGTCGTTGTCCTGACAACGAGTCTCGCGAGCAGCTGATTACTTGTAACGGTAAATCAGCGTCTTTTCTGTAGTGTCTACTGTATACTGCAGGATGGATATAAAAGTATAAAATACGTTTTGGTTTCACAACATCGTTCATATGCGAACTATCACAATTAAAGCACAAAGACATGACAACTTTACACCCCGAGGCCATTCACAAGTGTGACAAAAGAGAAGAAACGCTTTCCGGAAGAGAAGTTCATCAGGCGAGTTGGAGCGTTGACTTTGTCGAGTCATCAAGTTTAGCGGTGAGTATAATGTCTAATGTCCTCATATATCTTTAGTTATAATGTTAGAGAGATGTAAAAAGACTTCACGGATATCTTATTCAACCCGCTGAGATGAGAAGAAAATGAGAGGAAACGCCGCTTCCACGCGGGTCAGCGCACGAGGTGCTTATGATAGATAGCACAGAACTGAAGTCTGATAGACAAAACAACTGGATAAATGCTGTTTTACTACACTTTTACTATAATAAAACAAATCATAATTATATTATAAAATCTCAAAATCTAATCTAATAAAACATCAACATCTCAGTCCAACCAGTGACAACCCTGTGTATAGATGCATTTAATTATGCTATGGCTCAGCAATTTGTTATAAGCAGATCTGTAGAAATTAGTCATGTCATTGTCCAGCTCAGTTCAGTTCTCAATAGCATCAGTACATCATTTATAATAATGGAATGAACAAACTTGTACTGAATACTGTGTATTTGTTTGTTTGTTTGTTTCTAGGAGAGCGTCAACCCCTAATTGACATGAGGAAAAAAATAATTGAAAAGTGTTCAGTGTACAGTGTACCCCTCTTTGCAACAGAGGAAGCATTAGGACAGAGGAGTAGAGAGAAAGTGAAAAGGCACTCAACAGATGTTGGTGAGACTTTATTTCTGGAAATGCTTTAAAGGTCACTCACATTCTAGTTAGCTACAAATGATAACTGTATTTGCCTTTGTTTTATGTTAATTTTCTTAGGAATATCTGACAATATTTAGTGCTGGATATACTCAAAAATAGAATAAATCAGGATTTTTTTTTCACAGCACTGTACACCAGCATTTATGTTCAGTAGTGTGACATTAATGTGTGGAAATGGACATTTTATCAGTGTGTGATTGCTATTTTCAGGAAAATGCACTGGTAACAACTAAAAAAAGAAGACCAAAAATATAATTCTACAGAAGATGATGGCTGTGGTGAAACAAGCACTCAAATAATGGTGAGCAGTAATCTGCTTTTATTTTATCTTTTGTTAAGTATTATCTTCATAGTGTAGACTGCATAATAACTGATATTGTATTTCAGGAACTAAGACCTGTGGGAGTGCTGGAGAAATCAAGTGTACCAAGTCCTCTGTCTCCTCAGCCATGGAAGAGATCTTCAGACATGAAGAGATTGAGGAGTTAAATGAAATCAAAGAGCTAAAAGAAGATTTACAATATTACTGCCATTTCAGTATGCAAACAGAGAGAGAGCTGAGGGAGTGGAAAGGTAATGAATATCTAATTATAACAGCAATTATTCTCAATGCTTAACATCAGCTCTCAACATTTTTTTTTGGTGGACTCTTTGATTCTCTCTGATTGACTGGAAGGTGTGCATTAAAACAATGAATGCAGATAATTACAATCAGTTCAATCACCATTTTAAATCAATGCGCTGCTTTTACTATAGTACACACATACAGTCAGAACGCTAGATCTAATGACCTGTAACATTGTGAAAGTAATCCATGTGACTCCAGTGGTTTAACCTCAATTTTGTCTTCTGTCGCATGAACACAACACTCATGCGTTGTAATGCTCTCATTACAGATCAATATTTTTGTAAATAAGTGGTAAATTAGTTTTTTTTTTGTTTGTTTTTGGACGCAAACACTCGTGTTGCATCATAAAATTGAGTTAAAACAACTGGAGTCACATGAATTACTTTAATGATGTCTTTCCTACCATTCTGGAACTTGAATGTGTAAGTTGCATTGCTGTCTATGCAGGGTCAGAAAGCTCTCTGATTTCTTTAAAAATATGTTTGTTTGTGTTCCAAAAAGGAATGAAGGTCTTACAGGTGACTAAATGACAGAATTTTCATTTTTGGGTTAGCTATCTCAGCTTTAACTTAACTTTTTAACCTAGCTTTAATAGGTGTGTATTGCACAATTTTAATCGACTTCAATGGAGGCAACCCGTTTCATATCAGGTGGTTCTTTGCTTCCACCTCATGCATTAAAATCATGTAATGGACACCTAGCCATGGATTAGCCCTCATGCATGAAGAGGATTATAGGTTACACAAAGTATTAAATGAAGGGGACACAATAACTGTGGAACACATATATTCTATATACTGTATTCTAATAATATATTTAAATTATATACTTGTATATTTGTAAATTGTTTTTTTTTCTATTATTATTATTTTTTTTAATGTAAGGTTAAAATTTTGAATGAAAAACCAAAATGTTAAAGAGGGCAAATAATTGTGGAGGACTCATGAAACATGAAACATGAAAATTTGATACCATCATATGCCTATTGTAAACCAGTGACTTTCTGTCTTTCAGGAGGTTGTGAATAATTGTAATTTCATCCCTGTTTCTTATTTCTAAGAGTAAAACTGACAGTTTCTCCATTCTTCTCCATTTAAAGTGACTCGAGCAAGACGTGAATATTGCCTAATCTAAATTAGTGGCTGTAGAAACGTCTTTGCAATGTAAATGAATGATGTCAACTTGTGTGAGAAGTCGTCCAACAGATTGCAAATATGTAACTTGTCTAATTTATGTCTTATTTATTAATTGTCTTATTACTATCTTGTCTATATATGTTCATTTATGTTTGATTGGGAAATGTTTTGCGTATTCGTAGCCTTCATAAATCAGTCTCAGTATGCAACCACCCAGAACATGGACAAATCTCATTCTTCTATTAACCCTATGTCCTGTCCCCCTCTCTTCTCCTAGCTGTTGTTGTTTCGGTCTTTGCCATCTGCTGGCTGCCTTACCACATTGGTCGGTTCCTCTTCACACATGTTGATGACTACCACTCCGCCCACCTCAGTCAGAACTTCAGTGTGGCCTCCATGGTGCTCTTCTACCTGAGCGCCTCAATTAACCCCGTCCTCTACAACCTCATGTCCAACAAGTACCGCTCTGCCGTCAAACGCCTCTTCCTGTTGCCCCACAGGTGTCACCATGGGCCCAACCGGAGGCATATCTCGACCCGTGATGACTTCACCATGTGCACAGAGACGTTCAGTGGGGTGAAGGAGACTGTAATGACAGAAGAGGGCTTACAGTAACATCAACCCAGCTGAAGAGGAGCGCAGGAACCTGGGAGAAGTGAAGAAAGTGTTGGCTTATTGAATAAGAGCTGGAATAATTGGTGTGACGGAAATGAAAAATGAGTTTGGAACTGACTCACGTTATGAGTGGAAACAGCTTGTGACAGCGACTGTGCCGGGGGAAATGACTCATAAATGAATGGTTTCACACGAATGCATAATATCACAGTTATTACACAGTTATTACACACTGTAATAATCGATCACTGTAGTGGTAGTAATCGTGTTGTCTAGATCAATAAGGTAAAATAGCTTTTGTATAGAACTGCTTGATTAATGGAAATATTGTGACTAGAATGATTAGATTTTGACATTTTCATGATAAAAAATTGAGTGGTTGCCAAATCAATTGTGGTGAAAGCAACTGTAAACCATTGCAGACACATATAAATGTGGTGTGGAAATCAGTTTGATGTTTCTCTCTTTAAATGGGTGCTGCACCTGAGCTCAGAAATGAGATGTGGCAGCCTTTAGGCAGCGTTTGTGTGCTTCATTTCTAATATAACATCTCTGTTGTATTGTATTACACAGCTTCTTAAGCCATTTTATGTTTTTATGTCTTAATCCAAATAATCCAAATCTTTAAATTCTAATTAAAACCTCTTTACTGTTCAGTGCATGACAAAATGGTGATTCTTTACATCATAACCACCAAGTGATGTTAATATTATCTTGCAGTGATGTGTTATTTGTATCAATTATTTATCAATTAATGTTAATTGTAGTATTAATATGTGTATTGTTTTGTAATCATTAAAAAACTTTATAATATTAGTAATAATAGTATTGCAGTCATTATAATATAGTGTATTATGTATTATATGAATTATAATGTAATCATTATAATATAGTGTATTATAATCATTAAATAATATAATATTCTTTTATAGATGGAAAGTAGTTTTCATTTTCTGTGGCTTTTGAAACTACATTGAAACTAAGATATTGAATTATATTTTTCAGCAGTAGTCAAAATACAAAAAGTTAACATTAAAAAATAACATTTTAGTTAGACATTAATACAAAAATACTAATAAAATGTGAACCCTGTGTTTCAGTTGTTGTGCTGTTTGAACCTTTTAAAAAAATATTTTAATGATATTCTAACATCTTTTTAAAATCTAATTTACAGTCAGTGTGTTATTTGTTTGTTTATTTTACAATTTTCATAAAGCGTGGCTCAAAGTTAGTTACGACTTTTGTTATTTTAAGGCCCACAAAACATCACATTTCATTTTAATTCAGAAATTTAAAATAAGTATTGAAAAGATGTATTGAAGTTGTTTTTGTATAAACTGCATTAGTTACTTTGACATCCTCCACTGATTTCAAGAAATTAGCTGTACAATAGCAGTGCATTTCCAGTGGGGGGAGCCACTCTCTCACATGCTTGACTTATATCTATCTATCTATCTATCTATCTATCTATCTATCTATCTATCTATCTATCTATCTATCTATCTATCTATATATGTGTGTGTGTGTGTGTGTGTGTGTGTGTGTGTGTATTATATAACTTTTTAACAGTTAAATAATTATTTACTTGAATAAATCAAATTAAATAAAACATTTAATTAAATATATTTAATGAAATTTATTTAATTTATATTTCATTTTTATGGACAGTTTATGAATTAAAAAATAAATCAATGAAAAAAAAGAAAAAAGAAAAATGAATACCAAACAAGATCTGCATGAAATTATCTTACAATATTTGGTTTATGATGATTTTTAGCATTTTCATCCACATTCATATCCCAGTAACTCTGTACCCTTAATTGTAGTTTAGTTTTTCTACAATAGTTTTATTTACATTTTTGTTTCTAGAATTGTTCAATACTTAAATATTGTTCAATATATTCATCAGTATATATCTATCAGTCTGTGAGAATTTAAATAGTCCAGCTGTTTTACTGCCTGCATGTATTTTGTGTAAAGTGGTGTGAGATCATTAAGACAGGTTTGTTCCCACATGACTGAACTATCTGGTTAAGTGTCAGGAAAGAAGGGTCACAAAAAGCATTGAGACATTATTTCCTCCGTCAGACAGCCATATGTTTGGAATGTCCTTGTCTTCCTCGTGGCTTTCTTCCAAACACCTTCAAAGCACTATTATCTGGACTCAGCCTTCTTGTGTTCCCCTTTGGCCAGCCTCTTGACAGAGAGCTTGTTTGCTCTGAGCTAATCTCAAACTCCACAGGACATGAGCTCACTCAGCTGTGGCCATGTTTATAAATATGAGTATAAAAAGGAGAAGGAAAGGGTCTTTATCACAACATAGCCTCGAAAGAAAAGGAACTCTGGATCTGGGTCACCTTGTAATTGAACTGACCGCTCAATGCTATTCTTGATAAACAGATTCTAGAAAGGATTTATTGTTCATTATAAAATGGATAATTTCAGTCTTTGATTGGTTGAGCTGCATTCAAAGCTGTTGTATATTATTCTAAAAACATACACTTGTGACCTCACTACATCAGTATTATTGTGCCACTGTGTCTGTATATTGGCAACCATTCTGCTATCTGTATTACTGTGCCAAAGAAATTGTTTCAAAATGTCAGATTTTTGTTGTGAATTTTGATTTATTGGGTGAGCTAAGTGCATGCTAAACCTTTTATAAAAGCAATACTGTCCGCTCCATGTTGTGCCTAACAACAACTGTTCTAAAATCACTGTAAACCACTGCTTGTTGACACATATTGTTTTAGTTCTTATCAGTGCTTTCACACAAGGCATTTTTACATGCACCAATTTTCAACCAATCCTATTTCAGAAAGATCTGTTTGGATGAACCCTAAATGTTGTAGTTCAGTTCACATATTTGTTTACATGCAACTTTTTGAAGCACTTGACAAATTCCCAGTGTCCTCAATCATTATTCTCAACTTTGCTTTGATATAAAGGTTACATATATATTTGTAAATATATTACATCTGCAATTTTGAGTATTAGTATATACATTTACTTCATATTTACATTGTTTGACATAAAAAAAAACAATATATTGTGATAGATTTTGTGTATACCACCCAAATTAGAACTAAAATGACAGAGAAGAAGCATCCAAATGCAGATATTTGTTTATTAAAATTAAACAACAAAAGTAAATCCAGGTAACAAAAAGGAGATTTTAAACATGAGATAAACAGGACTAAATAAATCACACATAATATCTGTCACAAACACGTAGGAGCCAGGAACGAGGAGTCGAGAGCACAATCAATAATCCTTTTATTGACGCGAACATGGAACACTGAGGTGGACAAATAATACCGGACATGGGAGACAGGGAGACACAGGGCTTATAAACTCAAGGAAATAAACTAGATAATTGAACAAACAAGGCTGGGAACAGATTAACTAATAATAACAAAACGAGGAACGGAACAGGAAGTCCAAATAAGGTCACACGAGGAGGGGAAACAAGACACACACGTGACAATCACCAGACAAGGACAACCAGTGCATCTGAAATCGCGTGCTGTCTGAGTAGGCACTACATTTGAATTTTAACTTACTTCATGACTGTTAAAAAAGTACGTTCTATATAGTATAAATATGGGTAGTATGAACGAAATTCAGAAGTACATCTACCATGTTGTTATTATCATGTGACTTGAATTTTGAACGCAGGTGCTGAGGGGGTGCTAGATCATTGTCAGGGGGAGCTGGGCAATTAATAGTAAATATGACCAAAACAGGTTATTATTTTTTCATATGAATAATAAAATCGCCCACTCGATTTTGTAACATTTTATTACATGATTATGTGACTCATCACATTCTTTGGCCGTTCACTCTGACGTTAGGGAAGAGTGAACGGTGTGGCCAAGTATGGGAATTTGTGCTCTGCATTTAACCCACCCAAGTGCATGCACACAGTAGTGAACATACACCCGGAGCAGTGCGGCGCCCGGGGAGCAGTTGGGGGTTCGGTGCCTTGCTCAAAGGGTCTCACCTCGGTATTGAGGGTGGAGAGAGTGCTGGTTATTCACTCCCCCTACCTACAATCCCTGCCGGACCTGAGACTCGGACCCACGACCTTCGGGTTACAAGTCCAACTCTCTATCCATTAGGCCACGACTGCCCCTTAAATGGGGGCAGTCAGTTAATTTATATATGCGCTATATATGCGCATGTCAACTGTTTATGAGTGTGGGAGTATTACTGCGCTTAATGCATGACATGGAGGCGTCCGCGCAATCTCTTGCGTTTTTTTTTTCTTCTGCGGAATGTACTTAAAATACATAATTTTTGGATGCACTTTCTGCCGTCTATGCAGTCTCCGTGAAATTCAGAGCGTCACAATGAACCGGCTCACATACATAAGAAATAAATCTGGGCCTATAAAAAGCTTGAAATGTAGGATATACTATTATACGAACCTATTCAAATAAAACAAATATTCTTTAATTATGTAGTCTGTATGAAAAGGTGCATTTCTCTATTAATTCCATGTCCATTACCGTGGAGATGGCGTCGGCATTCGGCAACTTCATGTTTGCAGCCAACACTGAGAAAGCACTAGTTTAGTAATAAATAATTAAAATGTCTTCTTTTTCCCAGACGCATTCATAATCATTACTTTTGCAGGTGCTTTGCGGCAAGCTTTATGTGCGCACTTGAGCGCGGAATAGGCTATAATACACAAGTATATGCCTATAGCCTATATATTAAAGGATGGTTTAGTAGGTTGTTATATTAATCAATTTAACATAAACGTGCCAATAGTTGACAAGAAGAATCTTTAGTCAGGGACAGGCCTACTTGGAACAAGGAAACGATCCATTTTTAAAATAAAATGCCATGACATTACGAAAAGTGCGACTGCAAATCACGTTAGGTTGTATTGCTTTGCATGAGTTATACATGCGTAATGAGTGAAATGTTTTTTACATTCTATTTATTTCATCTTCTTTATTTGTGGGGGTGCTATGGGGGTGCTTTGGTCTTTCTTGGGGGTGCTGAAGCACCTGCTAGCCCCTCCCTAGCGCCGCCCATGACAATGAGAAAGTGTTAGGATGTGTATCGCTGTTTCTACGTTTTCGTGCACGTTTTGGAAATTTTTGGATATCGCGCATATGACGCAAAAAACAAAACAAAAAAAACGCTCGCAGCTGATGCTTACATGATTGGCATCAATATTCAAACCGAAAGTTCAGTCGGTGCATAATACTGGTTAAGTAGGCAGTGTAGCCTACTAGGTTCACAGCCAGTCTGTCATAATTGTTCATGACTCATAACTGTTCGGTTTCGAGTTTACTGAGAGTAGGGTGATCGTGATCAGAGGCAGATGGACACAGTGTTTTGCGCAGCTCACTTGCCTTCTCAACACCACACAGTTTCTCTTCCTTTGTCGTTTGTGTTTTGAAGTGTTGGCAGATCTGGGTGTTGCTGACTAAACAAACGGAAAGTGGAGTGAAGCTGCTGTCAGACGGGAGAACAGAGGGACGCATCTCGGTACTCCGCTTGGATACAGAAGATCAACGCGGATACACGTGTTTGAGGATGGAGGTATGATCTCGTTTTATGTATCTATTACTTTTTGCATCTGGGTCCTGCATTAAAAATCTTTTCAGATTCGACTTCATAGTAAAATGAAAAACTACGCAAGACATCTGATTTAATAGCCTATATGAATCCATGTATATGGCACTGTAATGGACTTGATAACAGTGAGAAATTGAAATCCACTGACTCACGTGTGTTTATATCGACATTTAGGTAATAGTTTATAATAACTTAGTAACATAAATAACTAGACTTTTACGAATAGTAATAATAATAACAATGTGAATGTTTTGGGAGAATAGACGTAACATTTATAATTATGACACTT
Source organism: Tor tambroides (assembly GCA_021397915.2). Classification (NCBI taxonomy): domain Eukaryota; kingdom Metazoa; phylum Chordata; class Actinopteri; order Cypriniformes; family Cyprinidae; genus Tor; species Tor tambroides. The sequence continues at coordinate 16,293 of JAFVLL020039130.1, read as the reverse complement.
CAAACTGCATGTATGCTTTAATGACCTGTCAAGCCTTGTTTCAATAATATTTACAAATGTCTTTTAGTTTTTTTATATAGTCTTGCCTTTACTGTTTAGTTATGGAAAGTTTGGCTTTTTGAGAAAATTATGAGACTCCCTCTGACGACACCCCCTGGTATTTAGTAACTTTAAACAAAATTGCAAAGCTTGTTATGAAATTAAATTTTTTTTTTTATATAAGAAATTAAATAAAGTTTGTTTTCTGGATAGCCGTGCTACTATAATCATTCAGTTTTGTACCATCCAAAATATCTGTAACTATAAATCTCAGTTAGTCCACAGTAGCTGAAGTGAGCTACTGCAGATACACTATAACAGACTTGTGCTGGTAAAATGACTACTCAGACTGTTTTAACCCCAAATTACCACAAAGTGAGGCAGGAAGGGCAGTCTGCAGAATATCTTCCTCTGTTTGAAAAGTAAGAGCTTTGATTTTTTCTCTTAACCACAAGCATTAAAGTTCCTCACGTGGCATGTGGGTTGTCACTTCTGCAAGTGTAATCAAAGAGCATTCAACTATTTCCTTGGTGTTCATCTTAAGGTCATTAAAAGGGATGTGAAAAGAGGAGGTATGCTTTTCCACATGTCTGCACTACCAGTCAAAAGTTTGTAAACAAATACAAATCTGTATATATGTTTCTCAATATGATCATAAAAACCTTAGCTAAAAGCTTTTGCTTTTGTTTAAAGGACTGAAATTAGTTTGATGAAGAAATATAAATTTTTGCCTGTATTAAACAAACAAACAAACAAACCTCTATGCATGAAAATGACATATATACTGTATATATAAGGAAAAATTGATGAGAGGGTGTTGTGCATTATTTTTCAATAATTTAACAGACCGGAGTCAATTATTCGGATTATACCATGGATACCACACCGCAAGATACTGTTCAGATGTCTTATTTCAAGACACTTGTCTGGTTTTTGTCCTTTAACCCTCTGGGGTCTGAGGTGATTTTGGGGCCCTTGAGATGTGTTGACATGCCCTGATATTTGTGCTTATTTCAGCTACTTATAACATACTATTGACCAACATGTATTTTTTTTTGTAATTCCAGCACAAAACTGTACTACAACAATAATATGTGACCAAGATGGATGTACATGTTTGCATTTTGTAGAAAAAAAATATTATGCGTGGTTAGTAAGTTTTGGGAAAAAAATGTAGCTGAAATAAGGCCATAAAACCCACACTAAATAGTCCTGAATAAGACTTTTGAGTAATCAGTCTTATAGGCTAGAATATTTACTAAACAATTATGTGAAAATCATTCTGATTACTCATTCACAGAAAACAATATATTGATTTAAATTTTTAAAGACATGTTTTGTGATCGAAAGCCCGTATGCGAGGGAGTGGCAATGGCCTTGAATATTAAGTGATTCTCACCTGAGAGACAAAGGGCCTGCCCCTAAAGGCTGCTAATGGCCCATCAGTGTGACTGTGACTGAGGCAGGTAAGAGAGAATGTGAGGAGATTGAAAAAATGGGTTTTTTAAATTATTTGTATTTTATTTACAACACAGTATAATCAAAACATATATAATGAAGGTCAAAGACACATTATTGTGAACACTGATCTAACCACAGAGATGTGAACAGACTTTGAGGCATTCCTGCAACAGATTCTGTTCAACAACTGAAACAAGTAAATCATGTGTTATTCAAGTGTTTCTGCTTATTTCCATGGATTCAAGAAGAAAAAAAAAACAATCAGTAGTCAAGGATCTTGTTTTACCATAGAATATCAGTGTTGTTGAACATGGGATGTTGGTACAGCGCTCTCAGAGGAAAACAGTTTGAAGAAAGTCAGCAGGATTCATCTGTGGTGCAGGTATCTGATTCAATAAAATACAAATAACAAAAAAATTATAATTAAGCATTTGTGAGCATGTTAATATCAGGAGCATCTTATATATATATATGTATACAGCCACATACATACATACATACATACATACACAAATTCAATATATATATTATTTCATTTCCATGTAGTATGAAGTACTAAAATAACTCAAATTAAATAAAACTGAAACTGAATAAACAACCAATACAGACATCACCGCTGAGCCAAAAACGTTTTAAAACAACAACAACTACTTACACATAGTAAGAAATTGTTATAAAAACTGAAACAGAAGTGAAACAAGTAGAATATAGAATATGAAAACATCATCGCGCTGTAAGAAATTTAAATATAATGAATTGCCTATCAATTTCAAACGTTGCAGTCTGGAATTACAGTTTGGGGAAAAAAAACAAAATGGGCCAGTAATATTTGCACACTGTCACTTATCTTCTGCTGCTTGAGTAAAGATCATTATGAAAATAATATTATCCACAGAAGAGGTGCAGATTTTGCAATAAATAATTAAAATAAATAAATAAATAGACTGCAGCAACTGACATTTTGTCAGAAGCTCTAGTAAATTAGATGCTATTTTGTTTAGTTGTCTGTTCAGAATTGTGATCTCTATTTGATACAAACAAAAAATTGTGATTCTCAATCATTTCAGAAGTGAGGGGGACAGAAATGTCAAATATAATCATTTTAATTGGCTGAGAAATCAAATACACTGCTGGACAATAACCAATAATTTATCATATTTTTCCTAATGACAATTTTATGATTTGTTTAGCCTATAAAGTACATTTCTTCCCCCATCTTTGTCACAGAATAAGGCAGAAGATATATTATATAGCCTAGTAGTCTAACTATTGCCAAGTGTAATAAATGCTATCAATTAGCACTGCATTATTCAGAATCAGATGCTTTTTTATAACCTGGAGATGACTTGAAAAACACACATAAACCATATTATCATATGTCCACTGTCTTCACGTTTCTATTTATTCAGCTCAGCTACAGTAGACAGCTTTGGCTACAGCAATAGCTGGATTCTTGCACGTTGTGACTCGTGAGTGAGTTCTTCTATGAGGCAGTTTCGGACTTTATGCGCGAGAGCGCCATCCGGCTTCGAGACTGCATGAGAGTGTTTAGGCCTATGTCTGGTTACTGACAGCATCACGGTCTTTACTGGGTGTTTTTAGGGAATATTTGCATTTATTCACATGCGATTGGATTAGGCTAGTTACTCATATGCTGGACTGTCATGATTTGGCTAGTGCAGACACCTACTGAATGCGAGTACACGTATGAAGTTTGTACTATATAAGGATGTACTCTGTACTATAAAAAATGATATTTTATATCTGAGAAACGAATTATTATTGTTTAGCGCGCTATTAAAATATATTTGTGAACAGATTATTAATAAGAAGCATGGTCTAAACATTCTTAGATGGTAGCATTCATCAGGTTGTTGTTTGGGGAAAACCCAAATAAACGTGTTCATGTTTATGTCACAATAACACGTTAACTAATGCAAAAAAGAAACATTACTTACTCATCAATGGGAATGAACTCTTGCTCTTATTTTGAGGGAAATCCAGCCTTTCCTCAGCGCGTCTTCTTGCAGAAATGAACAGTAGCCGCGATGAAGGACTGTGTTCCTCTTTGTTTGTGTTGGGCGTCTCCATGAGCACGCGGCTCACGTGGATATTTAATATGAACGGCTGCGAGCCGCGAGGGGGCAGGATCGCATTAGAAATAATGAATAAGACGGGACAGACTGAACATCGTGTTGGTTTCATACGGATTACTTTATCACAGAATATTTGTTTTCGATAAGACAGACACTATTTAAAGTAGACACTTCAGGCTTTCTATAGATATAACTCCCACGTCTGTGTGTTGAGTATTTGCTGAGTTACAGTTCATTTTAGTGCCGTGTTTCGAAAAGCAGCTAGCGGAGGAGAAGACAAAGTTTGTTTTCTTTTTTTTCCCAAAACCACAAAGTTTTGTTGTAATCGTGAGTGTACACAAAAAAGTAGACACTTAACAGTTTCGATTGATGTATAACACTTATTTGTGTGACCAAAATCAACAGAGTATTTTTAGTGTCTTTTACACTGATAAGAAAAAAAATGAGTTTGTCTCGCCGGCGAGACAGCCGACCCCTTAAATGCTCATGTGTAGAACTCATTTCTTATGCATCTCATTTTAAACCTCCATTGCTAATTCCAGTTACTGGAGAGAAAGAGAGAGAAATTAAGTGAGTGTGAATTAGGCCTATACTAAAAAATCAAATAAAAATAATAAAAAAAATGCATTCAACACAATACCCTAAATCTGTCCTCTGTATGCGTCAGAGGGTTAAAAGACTCCTAAACTCCTAAAAATAATAAAGGTTCCAAAACAAAGATTTCCACAGCGATGCCATAGAACAACCATTTTTGGTTCGCCAAAGAACTTTTCAGTGAACAGTTCTTAAAAGAACTGTTATTTTCTCAGCGTGAAGAACATTTTAATAATCTAATGAAACCTTTTTCTAAACTTTTGCGGAATGGAAAGATTCCTTGGATGTTAAAGGTTCTTCATGGAACCATCAGTGCCAATAAAGAACCTTTATTTTTGAGAGTATAGATGCATATTTTGGTTACAGAATGCCCATACTTCTATTTGTGCTTCCATTGTTACTATTATTCTACAATGTAGGAAATAATAATAAAGAATGAGAAGGTGTGTCCAAACTTTTGATTTATGCTAGTGTACATGGAAAGCACCAGTGTGTTCATTTTTAATGGAAAGTTTACATAGATGAGTAAGAGGAAGAGAGAGTGAAGGATGACTGAGAAAGGAAACATAGGGAGGGTCATTCTCATGAAAGAAAGCTCTTCTTTGTAGCATGACTTCGACCTAGCAGAATAATGTAAAGAGAAAAGATGAGCTTCTCAGAGGCATATCCCTGCAGAAAGCAACACCATGTGAGAAAGTCATAAGGAAAATCCCACATACCATCACACTTAGAAAACTGGGAGTCCCCTCTGCTTGAGCATGTTGTGGAAGAAGGAAATAGAACACAGTGTAACTGAAGATGCAAGAAGGCTGGACTTGCCAAATGTTTGGGCCACATATATTATGTAATATTTTAGTAAGCCAATGATATTTCAAGTGCTATTGGATGCTGTCACAGTTACGTAGTGTACACTGCCATAAATGTAATTATTACAAGAGCTCCTGTCATTTGATTTAAGTTTAAAGGAAAAGTTTATCCAAAAATCTAAACTGTGTGAATATTTATTCTCATTCACTCTCATGTCATTCCAAACCCATATGTAGTTCTTTCTTCAGTTGAACACTAAAGAGATATTTTGAAGAATGTTGATGCTGCTCTTTTAATGAAAGTGTATGGTGACCAGAGGTTGTTCCCTGTACTTGAGAGTCTTTCAGTGTTATACTTTGTGAGAGAAACAAATTGAAATTTAAGTTGTAATTCATTGAAAATATAATGTGTCCTAGCTCTCACATCTAGGGGCCTATCTAGAAAATTAATTATACAGTGATAAGGGGATGGCATAAGGACTATGAGCAAGCATCCATGCATAGTTGTGGATTTATGGCCTCATATACACATTTGTGTCCATGAATATTCAAAACAGTTGCATTACAAGTTGTAGTCTGTTTTGTTAAAGTTAGCATGTGGACATTACTGAAGGTCACCCAGAACACTCTGAATAAACACCCAGAATAACTCTTTAATAGAAAATCATTACAGTAGGCTAAATCGACAAAGGTACTCATGAAGGTAGTTTGACTAGGTACTCGACTCATTTCTCAGAGGATCTCTGCTTTAGAAGTAGCAGTGATTCATGAACAAATAGTCCATTTGCTTTCACATGGGTGCTCAGACCAAAATTGTGAATAATATGAAAAATCTGACAGCTATCTTTAAAGTACAAAGTAAAAATCGCCTTGACTTTTCCCACAATTGCACACTCTATGCATTGTGACAAGCTCTGTAAAAAATGGTGAATGGGGCAGGAGAAATTATGATTACAACTTATATTTCATTCAGTACTGAAAAGAATCATTAAAAAAGTTCATGGATATTCACAAATTATTTAGTTTTAAGTTATGTACTTTTATACTTGTTAGAGTATTGTGCCTTTAGCTTGGCAACATGCTAACATTAAACACTAAAATCAGCTGTGAATCAATCTCGATATTAACTGCTATTTGTATTAAGAGAGTTATTATACAAAATTGTGTGGGTGATATCAAGTCAATTAAATAGGAATCCACACGATTGGGAGCTTTGTGTGAGGGTAAAAAAGTTCCAGACACAGATCTTGCTCCTTGTTAAGTTGGTCTTGTGAATTCATTGCATTACCAACAGAAATCTGCTTGGTTTGACGGTGACTTTTGTATGAGCAGTGCTTCATTCATTAAACCTTTTTTGCCTGTGAAATTTCACTGAACTGTCGCTAATGTGACCACACCTTAAGGAAGGAGCCAGGTTTGTGGCTAACTAGGTTTTGAAACAGAATTAATGTGCTTTAACTGCCTTTTTGTATATGTCCCTGAAAAAAAGATCATCAGTATTTTTGGTATGTTTTATTGGAAGAAAAAAAAATTACATTTGCATATCTGCAAATTTAGTTTGTCAACTATTCTCACATACAGAAGGCCTTAACACTAACCTTAAGCCACAAAACTTTGTATAAAATCCATTTTGAAGCAGTAGATATGTAATAAATAAGGAGTAAACATCCTGCTTAGCTTATCTTCACTATTATACAACTTGTCTTACTGGATTTTGCTTTACTGTCAAACTTTGGTATTAATTCCTGGTGCACACAGTCTATGTCATAATGTTCCCTCCTGTCAGGCCTCCTGATATGGTAGCTGTTTCTCCCATTGCTTTGAGTGATGTAGCACACAGAGAACCTTTGTAAAAACACAAGCTGTGTGCCTGAAAGGCCAGTGAAGGCAGTGGAAAAGTGTGATCTTCTGATGATGAAAAATTCAAACACATCATGTTTTCCTGGAATGGCTGGGGTGGAGACTTACTTGCCTGTTCTCATATTAATGAGATGTGGAATGACCATATTATTTGAGTCTTAGCTGGCAGGACCATTCAACTAGAGACAATCAGTCCTAATCACTATTTTCTTTGTCATTTTTTCCCTGTTTATGTTAAATATTTTGACTCATACATAGTGTTATCCTTATGATCCCAAATATGGGGTGAACCTTGGCTGAACTCTCAGAGGTGAGTGTCCAGAAAGCATGAATTAAAGTAAATTGTATCATGTGCATCATGTGTCTACTGATAGTGTTCACTCAATGACAAAGACTCTCTTTAAGAGAGGCATCATAGGTGTACCAAGAGGTCAGCTGTCAAATTTTCTTGTACATGATTAGAGGCGCAACAAAAAGTAATGTGGTGCTACTGTGGTGTGCGATGATAAGTATTATATTTACATGGTAGTGAAAGATTTATCAAATAATACAAGGGGACTTTTCAAACAGGTTTATAATACCTGGAGAAAAAGGTCTATTAGTATTCACATTCATTTCAGTGGAAGTTACTTGGCTAGTATGGGGCAGGGGCTAACTGGAACATGCTAATTAGCTAAACCCTTAGCTAAACTGTGGTAAAAATCACTGTAATGCAAAAACTGGAATGATTTACTGCTGTAATAAATCATGATAATTCACTGTTTACAGTGTAAATTGTAATACATTGTCTGCAGATTTCACAAAACCATAGGCAATTTTTTTTTTCTTTTTTTTTTTTTCTGTGGTATCCTCTTGCGCTTATTTACGCCCTTCCAATGGAAGATGATAATCTAAGATATGACAGATGTTGTGTCTGGTGCTCTGGAGCCATAAATTCATCTGTCTCTGGATCAGTTTTGCTGTTGGATCCTCTTGTGACTGTAATTTGGTCGCTAGTTTTGCCTGTCAGAGAAACATCTGCTCAAGTAGGACAGCCCTGTGGGAAACAGTGGTTTTCCCTTAAATTAAAGGTTTGGTTAGGACTAAAATGGATTTACAGTCTGATACCTTCATTAAGAAGTTTGCTGGTTCTTTAGTAAACCATATATGTACTGGTGCTTTGAAGAATTATACGTTTTCATTGTCCACTACAAATCTAGAAAGTACATTTAAAACTGTACATGGGTTACACTTTATTTTAAGGTGTCCTTGTTACAGTGTAATTATACATTTAAGTATTGAGTATTAATTAACTACATGTACTTACTATATGGTTAGGGTTAGGATTAGGGTTTGGTTTAGGGTTACTTGCATGTAATTATGCATAATTAATTGTTATTATAATAGTAAGTACATGCATCATGTGTAACAAGGATACCTTAAAATAAAGTGTTATCCTATTTTTCTTATCACATTTAATTGCACTTAAGTACACTTTATGATAATGGCAAATTAAAAGTTTTACTTTAAAATACATTTTAAATAATTCTTTTGTTGTGCTGTAAAGAAGTACACTTATTTTGACGTGTTGACCAAGATACTAAAGCACGTGTAAAGTACTTGATTTTAACCAGTATATTGTTGATATTATATTTAGAGTTAAATTAATTACAAATGTGTAATTAAAAATATATTTAAATACATGAAATACATGTTTCAACAGAAATTACATTAAAGTTGTAATGATAAAGTGTACATATTTGTTACAAGGGCAGATATCAGTGTGCTAATCGTTTTGTGCTAAAAATTTCTCTCTCTGTCTTTTTTTTTTTTTTTTTTTTGTAAATCTGACTAAATAAAGTTGATTTGAAGGGTTAGTTCACCCAAAATTAGCAAATTGTCATTTAATCACCATCATGTCATTTTTGATAAAAATGGGTTAAGGTTTTATGGCAATTATTTTTTTTAAAAAAACTACTCAGTAAGCTAGAAATCACTTTATTTTCTTTACGGGTTGTTACTCAGCAGAAACACTGTCAGTGTGAAAGCATAACATGAAACTTCTGTTAGGCTGCTGTTGTGAAACTGGCCTAAAAGTGAATATGTTTCCATTAGAAATTCCATTTTGCAGTTACTGTATGTACACACAACTTCAACAAAATTTGAACCAGTGTTTCTCATACCTCAAACCGCGCATGAGCTTTCTCCTCTGACATGGTTTTGCTCAAGTGTAACTGACCCAGACCCTCACAGCCCAGTCTGTGGTTTATTTCTCAGGCCACAGCACCCTAAAATAGAGCTTTCTGTACTCCCACTCCAGTGAGTCCATAATTCCCACCCGCCTTACAGATTTATCCAAACATAGGGTTAAAATGATTTCTGGTTTACTGATGTAGGTCATACATGTCTTGTTTTGTTAACAGATTTTACTGTTTAATTGGAACTGAGTGTTTTGACTAAATTGGCTTGACTGTAATATTAATGTACATTCTTTATGCAAAAAATTCACATTTAATTATAATGATGTATCTCCTAAATTCCTTGGAAGAAATACAAAGTCATAAATGAGGCAATTGTTTTTACTTACATTAATATGGATGACATATCCCAAAGATATCCACTGTGATGTTTTTTTTTTCTTTTTTCTTACCCTTTTTACACGGGCTTTGTTTTCGAGGGACAGGAAAGAGTTAACAATCATGGGCGCCAAAATAATGAGTTAAGGGGTGGGTGGTCTCAGGGGAATTCTGCTTATCATGGGTGAAGAAAAGGAACTGCAGGAAATGGAGGGAAGTGGATTGGGGGAAACACGTCTTCTGTCTGTGCTTGTGAGCACAAATGTGTGCAGTGGTATTCAGAAAGTGTGTGATATTAAGTGAGAGTGTGCTTTTGTGGCTGGAGGAAGCAAGGCAAGTGGGGTCACAATGTGTGTGGAAATTTAGTTAAATAAAGTGTGGAAAGTGTGTATATTTGGGAGACTTGTGAAGAATGTTGTTGGAGAGATGTATTTCGGTTTGCAAAGTCTGCCAGAGCCGCATAGAGAGAAAAAGGCAAGTGTAAGATAAGTTCTAGCCAAGAACAAGTGCTTATTCTTGTGTTTGGGGCATTGAAACATACTGTGGGATAATGTTCAGCACAAATTCAGCCATGGCAAATGCTTTTATAAAATGTTCTTCACTTTTCAGTGAAACACTGATACATTCCTCCTGATGAGAAAGAGATAGACTCCCCCAGGCATTAAGTCAGCTGTGTTGCTGATAAACTCAGAGTACACCCATGTTTGTTCTTCGATGGAAAACAGCTGCTGTGTCCAGAATGTAAAACTGGTGTGCTTCATACTACAAAGTATATCTCACAAATGTGATGTTGTATTTCTTAACAAATTTATATCTGACTAATTCAACTTTTTTTTCCTCATAACTGCAACTTTATGTCTGTCAATTCCAAATTTAGATATCCTAATTCTGACTTCATATCTCACAACTGCAACTTTTTTCTTATAATTGTGACTTTATATCTCAGAAATGCAACTTCTTTTTTATAATTGTGGTTTTATATTTCACAATTGTTACTTTGTATTTTTCAATAACAAATTTGTACTCACAAACTCTACTTTTTTCTCATAACTGCAACTTAATATTTTCTCAATCACAAATATAATTTATATTTAAATGATATATCCTAATTGTAAATTTATAACAATTGCAATTTTTTTTTTTACTTATAATTGCATTATTTCTCACAGTTGTGACACTGTATCTTTCAATAACAAATGTATATAATCACAAATTCAACTTTTTTCCCCTCTAACTGCAACTTTATATCTGTCATTCACAAATTTATATAACCTAATTGTGACGTTATATCCCAGAATTGTAACTTTTCTCTCATAATTGTGGCTTTAGCGCTCACAATTGCAACTTTTTTGTCATAATTGTGACTTTATATCTTTAAAACAAATTTGCGCATTTATAGTTCACAGCTGATAATTTATTTACCATTTTGACTAAATTTCTCACATTTAGATCCTTCTTACTTTAAACTTTATCTCACATTCTTCTTTTGCCTTTTTTACTTGAGGTGGAAACAAGCTTCAGTACCAGTGAGCAGTGTGGCTGATGAATGATATAAAGCTGATAAATAAATGATATAGGCTAATAAATTTAATTTATGTGAAAGTTACACATATATTTTTACCTTAATTATATCGAACAGTGGAAAACTCAAAGGAAGGTGGAGGGAGAGAGAGGGAGAGTGGAAATGAGAAATGGCTCAAATCCTGAATTCAAACTCTCGTCTCTGGTTGTTTTGTGAAAAAAAAAAAAAAAAAAAATCTTGCAAAATATCCTGATTACGTAATAGAAATCATAGCTAATTGTACTTTCAAGTACTACATACTGCAAAAATAGAGCGGTAATGTGCTCTTCCAAGTATAGCCAGCCTCTCCAGCACCCCCCTCTCTGTGGTTCTGATGTCACCATTTCTTAGTTTTGAAAGGCCTTTCATTTTCCAGTTGTTCTTAAGTAAGAAAACATGTCTAGTAAAAACAAGCACATGCTGAATTTTGATCCCATTATTGCATCATGCTTGTCTTATGTAATGGGCCTGAAAAAGACGCCCATGTGTAAAATGAGCAGTAAAGCTTCCTCGCTTGTGTTTGGCGGTCTGAGCTTCACTACAGGCCCTGTGGGACTCTGTGTCAATAAAGTGAGATCAGGATATGGTCCATCCGAAAAGAATATCCAACAGTAACAACTTTGAGAGAAACAAACAGTTTCTGCTTTTCTGCTTGCAGGAGGAAGCGCCAGTCAAGCCGTCAGTGGCTCAGCTGGCTGGAAAACTCAAAGGTCATGCACTGCCAATGCCAGGAAACATGGAGGTAGTGGAACATCTGACATCTTTCTGTTTATCTCTTGGTTGTTCATAATCAAAATGATGTTTGTTTTTATTCATATATTGTTAAATTAAAAGGTACAAAAATCCTTGAGGAATGGTTCTGAAGCAATGTGTGTCAATGTTGGCCTGCAAATTATCTTCAAGACTGAGGAGTTCTGTTGTTAATAAAAGTGGTGATTCCCCCTAGAGTCAGTTACAAAATCTACCAAAAGTCTTGTCAGTGGATAATGAACATTTTCTATTTTCAGACCCACTTGATCATGTATTGTAGCTTACAGTATGGTTCTGAATTGCAGGTGATATCTATGAGAAGACCCCCATGTTCTCTGGTGGTAAACAACCAAAAAGATGAAGAACATGAAGAGGTGAGCATGTAACCATTGACACATAAGTTACTAACTGAGTTTTAGATATCAATAGGTGATTAATGTTACAACGCCTTGTTATATCTTAATGCCAGGAATCCATGTAAAATGGTCTCATCTCAAATGTCTCTGAAGTAACTTATTTTTCTGCTGCAGAAGTCATCCGCCTGTCCTCATCCTCCTAAGATGAAGATAAAGAGTTCACCCCTCATTGAAAAACTACAGGTGAGATTTCCTTGATTATCCACTTCAAACAAGATCTTAGTTTCAGCCAGATGTTTGCAAAAGTTTTCACCATATGAAAGATGCATTTGAACGATGCTGACCTTGCAGGTTTGTGAAGTTGCTTATCACTTTCACATATCATTTCCGATGTGAACTTTCATTCAGGAAACAGGAAATCTGTTGCCTCTTGAAACTATTTGTGAAATATGTAATTAAAAAGCAACTTGCATGTAACTGTCATGTTGCTAGGTAGGCAAAAACATGACGAAGAAGACAAAGATGAGTCCAAACAGGCTTTAATTAATCCACAAAGAGATAAGAGTTCACAACCAAGGTGTAGTAACATACAAACAATACCGGATGAAGGAAACTACACAAACTGAAGTCATAAGCAAACAAAGGGAACTAATGAGATAATTAATGAGCAACAGAGCACACAGAACCAGCAACACAATGAAACCAAAAACAGAGCATACATGTTACAGTAACATGCAGAGAATTGTTTGACTTTTCAGTATAATTTAATTGCATATGCTTCCTGCAGCTTTAATAGGAAACTTATGCTTTTTTTGTAAGTGCCAATTTACTGTCTATTTTGAACATCAAAATATTAGTCAGAATTTTGCAAGTCTGTCTGTTCTACCTGCTGCTACTTTTATAAAACTCTCCTGTCACCTAGTGTTGAATATGTGCTATTGCAAGGGCATATCAAAAACAGGACCACACAATGGCTTAAAATGGTCAGAATGGCATGCTATGGTAATACTCTTAGTATTTATGCAGTAGGGTATATATGTATACTATACATACAGTAGTATGCGAATGCCATTATTCTATTTTGACTAATAAACTGAATATAATAATATCCACCAAGATCTTCTTTTAGTCATTATTTTAAACTGACAAAATGTGAAAACTAGACACTTTTACTTAAAACCATGGTCAATACCTGCAACTAAACCCCACACAGCATCTCTCATGAGAGGTGTCTAGCTAGTTTGAACTGTCATTGGTCGGTGAGATACGTCTGCTCATAAAAGGGACAGGTCTGCACCGTCTCTTCCAATTGGTTCAGGCAAGGACTCTAATGAGATAATGGCTTAGTCACAGTGGCTGAGTGCTGAGCTGTACTAGACTTGACTTAGCAGCTATCAGGCAGTCATGGGACAAAAGGGTTGCCGTTTCTCTCTCTTCTTGTTCTCTCCTGTACAGGTAGGAGATATTAATTTCGGAATAACGTCTTTCATTTTACAGTGCAAGAGGAACTTTTTTTTTTAGTTGTTTTAAATTGCTGCTTTTTTTTGTTTTGTTTTGTTTTTTAGGTATATATATATATATATATATATATCTGTTTCACATGTGTCATATTGATAATACTATCTGCTCATAAGATTTAGACCATTTGTTGCCTTTTTAGTTTGTTGAGATCAGGCTCATTTATCTTAGCCACAACCAGCGGAATATAAACTAAGTCTATCTATGTTCAACAGCCTGGTTAACAGAGGTTAACCATGGGTAACACACAGGTAGTCAAGGTAAAGATAATTTTAAGAACCTAGATATTATTGTGAATGGTCTGATGAACATGTTTTTTATTTGCCATTTAAAAGCAATTGTTTTTTTAAAAAGTCATTTTTATTTATTTATTTATTTATTTATTTTTAATTCTGACAGCGTTCTACAAACATGAATAACTTATAACTAGTTGTTTTTATTTGTATTTTAACTAATTAATGTATTTTTATTCATTAAAATATTTTAACATGTATTAAGTATATTGCATTTTCTATTTTTATTACAATATTAGCTTGCCATTAATAGCTTATTTGATTACATTTAGTACATTTTATGGTCTTTTTTAAAATTGTATTCATCTTTAAAAATAATATTTACATGTATAACATTACATTTTATATTTACATATTAAATTATTATGTTTCGTTTAATAATTTTGTCAAATAAGTTTGGTTGATTACTTATTTTTCATTTTAATAATTGGCTTTTTGCCTTTAGTAAATAGGAAAGTGGTGATTTTGACAGAAAAGCGGTGGAAGAGAGAGGGAGAACAGGTTAAAGACATGACCCAGGTTAGACTTAAACCCGAGTACCCTAGACCTAGTTTTATTTTATTATATCTGATATACTATTATAGTTTTTGTTATTCTAAATTAAATTTTATGTTTTATGTTTTTACTTTAGTCTCAGTAATTTTGCCATTTTTGTTAGTTTGTCATTTTAATTAATCAGTATTTATTTATTTTCCTTTATTAGTTTTAGTTTACTTAAAGTTATTTGAGAAATGTTGCCTTGCCTTAGAAACAAGCTGAAATATTATATATATATATATATATATATATATATATATATATTTAGCCCAGCATTGAGCACAACAGTTATATATCTTGAACAATGCACTGCTCTGTGTGCCACTAAATACATATTTAATAATAAGTAAAATAATTGTTCATTAGCATTATATCATGTTAAAATGCATTATATCATCCACTTTGTTTAGGATATCATCCACTTTGTTTATCATCCACTTTGCATTTAGGAAACAATTTCATTTGGACACTAGTTTTGTCTCTATTCAAGAATATAACACATTGTTTCCTTCTGTCTTTAAGGCCAATCTTGCTCTCTCTCCAACTGTCCTGCTCTCCCCACCCAAAAGTCCAGAGTCCAAACAGGCGCCCGCTGCCTCCAGTCCCATCAGCACCTGCAGCTCCACCCTGCAGCCCACTCAGCTGTCCTGTGAAGATGAGGCGCCGGTTAGCTTCGAGCAGCCGGTCGAGGGTACTCCACTGCCCAGCGTCAACAAGGTCAATTAGTTTGTCAATATCAATAGCAATACAAAGAATCTCATTTTCCAAAATACATTTTGTCCTAAATAAGTAATGTCAATGTGATACAAACATGTCCCTTAGAATGAAAATTTGATTCAGATAAAGAAGTGATATTAATTTACGTTCAATACAAAATATTTACACTAATAAGTAAACTGTGCTGAGTGGAAATGTCTGGGACATAATAGAAAAAAATAGATTGGAGGAGAACTTATATTTCAGTGCTTTTACAAGTGAACACAACATTTTTCAGGGTACATTTTCAAGAGATTGCAAATATTGTGTGTGAGAATGCAAAGGTTTTGTGAGAAAATGCAAAATTTATCTGGGTAATACAGTAATTTAGCAAGAAATGCAAAAGCATTGAAATATAGTTTTTCCTCCCATCTCATAATTGATTTTGTCATCATGTCTCCTTAGGGACTCCATAATAATGCTTTCTGAATGTATATAAAAAATATAAATAAAATATGATATAAATATGCATTAAAAATTTGCACAAAACATTATATTACTAAATACCAACATTTTTGCACTTTTTGAGGGATACTTGGACTTATTTACTTAATCACGTATATACTGTAATGGGTTTAGGATTGCATGAGTAAATAATTATTGGAAATGCAAGGCTGTACACATATTTTGGACTGTGAGTGATTATTTAAGTTCAGTTGGTCACTGAAAAACCTGTATTTGTTGTAGACTAATGTGAATGGCAAAACATGATCTCTTGAAAGTTCAGCAGTAACCTTTTACAGGCTTGCTGTTTCTCAGAGAATCTCTGATGTGTGCAGAATAGGATCTGATGATATCAGCATCAAGGTGCACGTCTCTTTGCGTGCAGCCAGTATTGTTGGCTTAAGCTCTGTGTAAGCCTATAGAGACTGTCCATGCACTGCTTGAGGACATAACAACGGGGTTTGCAAACTCTAATCCAATCAGGCCACTTCTGCATCACACCCTCTGTACCTCTTCAAAGAGCATTCACAAAAGAATGCAGACATAACACATGAATGGTTATATTCTGTACTTAAAGCAGCCATATCACCCTATAGCCCAAGACCGGTTTCCCACTGAAGCTAAGCAGGGTTGAGCCTGGTCAGTACTTGGATGGGAGACCTCCTGG
>JAFVLL020039129.1:0-21267 GCA_021397915.2 Tor tambroides | reverse complement strand
ACACATATATATATATATATATATATATATATATATATTATATTATATTATATATAGTTAACATTGTTGTTTTGCCTGTTATGCCACTAAAGGCAGTGTGTGGATCGTTTTTATTTTATTTTGGGTCTTTTTCTACATTTTATTGATACAGAAAGTAGAAAAATGTTTGCATTTCAAATAAAAATTCTAAAATGATTGCACTGCATTTTAAACGATTTTAAACACTTTTTGGATGTTTGAATAATATTAATTAATGCCATTTAATTAGTAGAAATCTGTTGATAAAAATTTGTTGATGGTTGGTCTAAATTTTAAAAAAAAATTACCCTGTGTTGCTTTAAACAATTGACAGTAAGCAGGAATTGTGGGAGTCTGCATATTAATGAGTTCTGTGCTTCCCAGGAGGAGTCGCCCACTCCCTGGAGAATCCTGGATGATTATCATGCGTTCAGTCCAGCCAGTAATTCACCCCATGTGCCACATGAGACGCATCATTACAAAAGGTAAAATAGGGCATCAGATCTGGGGCAAGACTCCAGCAGTACAGCTTTACAATCACAGAGTCCAACTGCTCCCCTCCACATCGACTGCCATAATTATCTGTGTGGATTTTTCTAACTTCTGCAATGGTAGAACATTCTGCTTAACATGTGGCACCCATAATAATTAACACAAAATTAACACATATCATTTTATAGCCCTTCTGCTGCCAAGCTTTGCCAAAACGGGCCCCTTGTTTGTGCAGTGATCTCTGGAGCGCTTCATTACGCCCACCCTGCTTCAACATGTCTTACTCTGACAATGATTTGGAAAGACAAATCCTTGAAGCTGTACTCAAGAACAGTGCAAGTGTTTTATCCAACCCTGTCCTAAGATAGAGGTCTTTCAGGTTGGTATATACAAAGTGCTTTTAAGACAAAAATAATAAAAAAAAAATGTGGTTTTATAGTCAGTTATCACTTGTCATCCTGAGAAAATAGAACAATGATGGATCACATATAGGTAGAAGGACCATTGAGCTATATTACTGCTTGTCTCACATAGCCAGACTTCTACTGGTATAAAGCCTGCTCCACTATATATTCACTATATTCTGGCCAAGAACCGCCCACTTACAGGAAGAAACCATCTGACTGACATACTAAGCTATACCAACAATCATTTTGTATATTTTTAAATGCTGTTAGGGGTGGGTGCATCTAATATAGTATTTTTTAATGAATTAATGTTTTTTTATTTAAAAAGTACACATTAAATTGATCATTTATCAAGTAAAAACATCTAAAATGTTACAAAAGATTTATTATTTCAAATAAATGCTAGTCTTTTCTCTCTATTCATCAAAGAATCCTGAAAATTTTGTGTTATGGTTTCCACAAATATATTAACTATTTTCAGCATTGATAATAATAAGAAATGTCACATCATAAAAAGAAACGCTTCTTGAGCATATTAGAATGATTTCTGAAAGATCCACTGAAAGACAATAAAGACTGGCGTAGATGCTGAAAATTCAGTTTTACCATGATAGGAATAAAATGAAATAGAATTTAAAAATTTTGATTTTTTTTCTTTGAAATTCTAATAAATAGTGACAATATATTCACAATATTACTATTTTTTATCAAATCAATGCTACCTGAGTGATTATAAAAGACTTAACAGTAAAAATTTAACAGTGAAAAACAGTAAAAATTCCTAACCGCAATAATAGTGTAACATTATTTTAGTACCACTGAGATATATTATAGTTTTTATTAACAGGAAACTATTTTTATTTTTATATTTACCATTTTCACTGTTGTTTCACTGTGATTTATTGTGCATTTTTAGTAAGTTTTTTGTTTGGGGGGGGGGGGTTGGTTATATGTCTGTAGAGTTTTTATTAATTTTATTGTTATTAATTTTATTTATTAATAAATATTAATTATTAATTATTAATATTAGTTATTAATTATTAGGTACTTTAAATTTTAGTTAACTTTTTTTGTAATTTTGTTGTACATTATTACCATTTTGAGTAGGCTTTTTTTTCTTTTTTATGTCTGTATAGTTTAAAAAAAAAATCAGTTTTAATTTTAGTTATTTTAGTACAAGTAAAACTAAATTAAAATGAGAAATGTTGCTGAAATCAAACATTTTTTAAATATTTTATTTGATTTCAGTTAAAGTTTATCTTCTTAAAGTAACAAAATAGTTTTTTATTGGTTTTAATTTTAGATCCTGTTTTAGTTAACTATTACAACCCTGATGACTGAATGATTACAGGAAAAAAAGTGTGGCGAAAACACTATGGAATTATGAAATTCTGCATTTGTTTGGCATATTTCTCAAGTATTAAGCTTTATGAACTTTCTAAAACATAATCCCCATATCTCACTCTATAAACCATTACTAAATAAGCTAATGAAATGAGAATCAGTGCTGAGAGAACTACTGTATAGGCAAATGTGAAATTGCATATGGCGGTCTTTTGCAGCTGGCAAGATAAAACGCTTCCATTTCAGCTCTCTATAACAGCAGGACGTCTTTTCAGTAGATCACAGAGAACAAGCCAGACTGGATTCACGCTACTGGGTCGAGTGAGCAATGACGCTCAGACGCGTCAAACCTTTGTGGCCCTCACTCAGATGCCCCCGCTGATGGCAAGAACTACAAGGGAGGGAGTCTCGGTAACAAGGAACAAATCTCCCGCCCGTCCTTGATTTTTGTTCTTTGATTAAAGAAGAACATTTGTGATTTGCATTTTAAAATACGATGATCAAAAACAATTATCGCTCCGTCTGTATGTCTTACAACAAATGAATTAGATTATAAGCCTTCATGAACACCGGTTTCTTACAGCCTTGTTGCGCTGACAGTATTTGAAGTTTCCTGCGGTAACTTCATTACCCATATTTTGTCCAGAATTAGTGGAGCGTGCTGAAAATTGCTAATGACAGATGTTTCACCACTCTGTCACACTCCTTGTATCATTTGATTTGGAAAGCAACATACGGTGTTCTGGTCTATCAGTATGTCACAGACTGTCTGCAAACAGCTGGTCATAACTCAGTTCAGTGAAAACCATTACTTTCCAATGAAGTGCTGGAGACAGTCCAAATTGTGTTTTGGCATGGCCTCAGCCCCCTAATGCAGCCTGCTTGATGCTGCAGGTAGGGAGGGACAGAACGGGTGCCAGCATCTTCAGCTAAACAAAGCACACCGCTAGCAGGAGGGGACGCGAGTCGCCGGGAACACTCTGAACACTGCGACGTTTCATAAAGATGAATGCTTGAATGGGGTTTGATGAGGTGAGAATCTTTGACCTTTAAACAGAATGTGCAGAGAGAACATCATGCTGGGGAGCACGGGAAAGTCAAAGTCGTAATGTCAGCTCAAATGCTAAACATCTACGATGGTTTGTTTCATTAAAGACAAATGTTTAAATCCAGTAAAAAAAAACTAAAAGGTTAAAAAGACTAAAAGGATCCAAACTAAAGCACTCTCTTGGTGTCAAAAATGAGAGTTATGTCCAATTCAGAACTGAACTTGGAATGAATTCCTGAATTTGATTAGCAAAATGGATGTAAAATTCAATATAAATAGAATTAAAATTGCACTGCAATTCAAATAAATTCAGATAACTAGATACAGAAACATTAGATGATATTAAAATGATAGTTTACCCAAACATGAAAATTCTGTCATTAATTACTCACCCTCATGTTGTTCCAAACCCTTAAGATCTTCATTCATCTTCGGAACACAAATTAAGATATTTTTGATGCATTCCGAGAGCTCTCTGACCCTCCATAGACAGCAAGGATCCTTACATGATCAAGGCTCAGAAACGTAGCAAGGAGATCGTTAAAATAATTCATGTGATATAAGTGGTTCAACCGTAATGTTACGAAGCTACGAGAATACTTTTTGTGCGCAAAGAAAACAAAAATAACGACTTTATTCAACAATTCTTCTCCTCCAAATCACCCTATAGCGCCATTTTGGAGAGTATCACATAAGTAAACAACATATGCAACGCATGTACACAGATACGTTGTTTACGTTCAGATCAAGGCGTAAACAACATAAACAGCGTATTCGCGAACGGTGCTGCTGACACAGAACAGCATACGTTGTTTACATATGTGATACTCTCTAAAGACGCAGAGGAGACAAATTGTTGAATAAAGTCGTTATTTTTGTTTTATTTGCGCACAAAATATATTCTCGTAGCTTTGTAAAATTACGGTTGACCCACTGATGTCACATGGATTATTTTAACGATCTCCTTGCTACGTTTCTGAGCCTTGATCATGTAAGGATCCTTGCTGTCTACGGAGGGTCAGCGAGCTCACGAAATGCATCAAAAACATCTTAATTTGTGTTCCGAAGATGAACAAAGGTCTTACAGGTTTGGAATGACATGAGGGTGGGTGAGTAATTAATGACAAAATTTTAATTTGGGGTGAACTATCCCTTTAATAATTGATGTTTGAATTGATACCTTTTGATATTTGTACTACACATATATTTAAATACTTTAACCTTGACTTAATTTAATTTTTTAGTGAAAGTCAAAATACTCAAAATTGGTGCTCTGCATTTAACCCATCCAAGTGCACACACACAGCAGTGACTAGTGAACAAATGCACACACACACACCATGAACACACACCCGGAGCAGTGGGCAGCCATTGCTCCAGCGCCCGGGGAGCAATTAGGGGTTCGGTGCCTTGCTCAATGGCACCTCAGTCATGGTATCGAAGGTGGAGAGAATGCTGTTTATTCACAATCCCCACCTTCAGTTCCTGCCGGTGCGAGAATCAAACCGACAACCTTCAGGTTACAAGCCCGACTCTCTAACCATTAGGCCACGACTGCCCCATATTGAAGAAAATTTCACAGGATATCATTTATCCCAAACAACTCCTGAAAATAGAGCCAATCATCAATATTTAATCAATAAATTAATAGCGAACCATTAAGCAATTTTTTTACCACATTGCTTTTGATACCTTAAAAAAAATGCTAAATAAATACAAATAAATAAATAAATAAAATAAAAATTAAGGAATAACCTTAAAAATTAACACAATAAATTTTGAATATATTATATATATTGAATATATTATAATATAATATATTATAATTATATATTATACTTTACTTTTTACTTTTAGTCATTTAGTATTATAGTTATATCAAATTTTACAGTTAATTTAAACTTAATACTTAGTTTGACAAGAAACATTTGGGAAACAAATGGGAAACAACTATGTATTCAATGTATACATAGGAATAACAATTCAAAATGAAGAATGTAATTATTTATGTTTCATATTTATGGACTAATCTAATTCCTGTTGACTACTGATTTTCTTTTAATTTTAATTCAGTATATTCCTTCCATATCTACATCTATAAAGTTGAGAGGAAGCCAATTTCTAAATTCTGACACTGGTCAAAACATGAATATAGCTGTTACAAAAACTCTAAGCTGTACATATTTAACAAGATATGTACCGTATCTTGAAGATCACAAATAACAATGGCATTGCCCTTGAGAGCAAAAAGGCTTTATTATTTCCTACTGCCACTTAACCGAAGCTTGAGGTTTGTTAAGCTAAATCTTCTATCAGTAACATCATCTGTAAGCTATTTACTTTCTTGTTATTTGTTGGTTTGACAACTGTAAACTGACAACTGTTCTATTAGCACCCCTCCAATAATGATGGCTTGAAGGTCAAGAGCAGTGTTTGATGTGTCTGAGCATTGTTAATTTCCTGTGATTCAGTCCAGGATTTAAGTGCTTGTTTTTATTCAAGGCCCACAGTCCTCATTTTCTCTGCCCCTTGTTAGCATTGTGGGTTACAAGACTGACAAAATAGATGGAAATTGCATTAATGAATGTTTGCTGCTGTGAATGAGTGAATTCACATGGATAAGTGTGACCCCCTCTTTTCCTTGCTGTTGATTTCCTTTCTGAATTACTGTAATAAGTATATGTCCCTATTCTGAGCCATGTCTCCAAATACATGTTCTCCTCTCTCTCACACTAGGAATCATGATCCCTCACATGTGATATCATTGTTATATTTATCATTTTATCATGTTCATCTGCACTGATACATATACAGTTAAAAACAATAATAAAAAGCAGTGATGACTCCAAATAAAGTAAAACTCACTTGTCCTTACACCTCTATGTCTACTGTAAATTATGTGTGATTGCTATCATGTTTTCCACAAAATACTGCATATGAAATCAGAATGACAGATTTAAAATGATTCACTCCTTAATTAGAACATTTTCTATCAATACAAAACTCTTGAGTTAATGTAAGACTATGTTAAATAATACTATGTAATATATTTTTAATATAATAAAAAATGACACTGTAATAATTTCTGATAAAGCTTTTGTAATGTTATAAATAATTTTGTAATGTTATAAATAATTCAAAGTCTGAAATGAGCTTAAATGCTCATTACCATTTATCTTACTGGAAATCTGAGCATTTGCACTTGTATTTCAAATTGTGCAAGTCAAATGAAGTGTGATCTACTAGATTAGAAATATATTTTCCACAAAATAATCAGAATTACAGATTTAAAACTATTCACTTTGCTTATAAGCTACCTTTAAAGGTATAAAGATGAAATATAGAAGTAAACGATGAGTCATTATGAGCCAGTTGACTATCATCAATAGTCTCAAAATTTATACACAAAAGGAATGCACAATAACTGGCTGTACAATATTTATGTATTCCTTCCTTAGTGAAACATCCTTCACTTTCAGCATTTGTAAAGGAAATTTTCTTGTACATTTTCTATCAATGCAAACTTGCTTAATTCTTTGTTTATTTTAACATTCATTTTTGTCTATAGTATAATATAATACTACGTAAAATAATAATATAAAATAATATATACTGTCAATAACTGTAATCATTTCTGATAAGGTGGGTTGGTATAAATGTATGTTACTTATAATTAAAAATGAGTTTAAATGCCAATTAGCAATCTTACTGGAAACGCGAGCATTTGCACTTGTATATATTGTATTATTTTCATGTGCTTTTGACCCAGTTGCTTTAATGATTTACCCCATTCATGTGTAGTCTCATCTGTAGTCTCTCTCAAGCATAGCAGGACCATCTCTGTCCTGCCAATCAATGTGACATGCTCCAGGGATTTCCCTCTATTTCACACCGAGCATTTGCCATCAAGCTTGGCTTGAAACAAAAGGTCACATTTATTATCAATAACTGGCTTTGTGTGCTTAATCTGACCATTTTAATTTATTTATTTATTTATTTATTACTATCTTTCCTTTTCTTTTTCCTCTTTTTTTTAATTCCCCAAAATTGTTGAGTGGGTATGTCCAATGCGGAGGCACGTATGCGCTCTTGGAAGGTAATCTAAAAGCGAGTTGGGCCATGACAAATGGGGACAGCTGGCCTAATTGAATCATTTGAGCTAAGACAGCTCAACTTGGTTATCCTCTCCGCTGCCCATAGTGATATTAGCGCGGGAATCATTAGCCATGAAATCATGTCTGCGTTCTCAGCCTGCATCCTTTATGACACGACAGCCAGCACGGCCTGCCTTGGGTTTTTTTTTACACCAATGAGAGCCTTTAAGCACAAACAGTCTGAGTAGATGAGCAGGACCCATCCATCATGCAAACAAACGAGCTATGTGATATCATTCGCGTATCAGTTTTTCGCATTTTTCATTGTATTTATCATATTAATGCACCAGATATATACTGATGCTACAGCAGGGGAGACTTGGAGTGGTTGTAATACAGGGTGAGTTGTAACAGTCAGTTTAACCACTTAGAAATTAGTCAAAGATCATGCAAAACAACTATCCTCTTAAAGGGATAGTTCACCCAAAAATGAAAATTCTGTCATTCTGTCAAAGTGTCAGACTTTGACATGCATTCACATTTGTGGGCCTTGAACGTGGTAGTTCCGTTTCGGTCTATGCAGGGTCAGAAAGCTCTCAGATTTCATCAAAAATATCTTAATTTGTGTCCCGAAGATGAATGAAGGTCTTTCAGGTTTGGAACGACATGAGGGTGAGTAATTAATGATAGAATTTTCATTTTTGGGTGAACTATCCCTTTAAGATGATAGCAGCAGTACAACGGATTTAAAATTTAAAAAAAAAAAAAAAACACTTCTAGGGTTTAATTTTATGAATGTTCAAATAAATCTTATAAATGTTCACCAAAATGCTAAGTAAATAAATAAATAAATAGTTGTAGATTAAAAAAAGTTAAAAAATAATGATACAGAGATAAAAGCGGGGAAAAAAAGTGTTAGAACCGTCACCGGTGATCTTGAGTTCTTGAAACAACATTCCCATCAACCAATCAGATTGTAGGTTCAACCTATTCAGATTTTTCATTTTGTAGGATCAAAGTTTAATTTTTTTTTGATAGGAATGAATCAGGAAGAACAAAGGATGTTGTTTCAGGAACATGTCCTACTTGGGAAACATGTCATGTGACAACCCTAACCGTCAAACCATTAATAGGAGTGTTGCTCTTGAGTTTTGCACATTAACCTATTTACCTGACAGATTATGTTTGTTTCTCACTGCCGTGTTTGATACAAAGCCTTTGGACAGAGTTCAGGATAGTTCTGAATATGGAAAAATGTAATCTCTTTTAACCACGTCACACTCCAGAGCTCATAATGAGCTACAATTACACTCATTCCTGCAGACCATTTGCTAGTAATGTAATCAAGTGCATTTCATATGCCACTCCATAGATGGGCTTCTCAGTGGCGTGCCTCATGTCTCCAGACCTGGTCTCACTGCATTCTCAGAAAAAAGGTACAAATGTTGTCACTGGGTCGATATCCTTTCACAAGATACACTTTTGTACCTTGTTTACCTTAAAAGGGTACATATTAGTACCTAAATGGTGCCTAAATGGTACCTTTGAAAGGGTACCGCCCAAGTAATATATTTTGTACCTTTTTCTCTGAGAGTGTACGTCCCTTCCTTCCTCTCCCCAGCAGGCAGGCTGCCACGGAAGACACAGCATCTCCGATCTGCCCCCTACGCACTGACACCAGAGAGTCTGGGATCTGGAGCCGCTGTGTTATCTGAGGACGCAAGGACCCTTGCAGTGTGGAAGTTCACTCACGACAGAGTGATTTAACGGTGCTGCGTGTGGGATCCCCTGCAACGTTCGGGTCAATTTCCATTTCGAGGGTGCGATGTGACCCCAATGAGACGCCTGCTTTAGCACCGTAGCATTAAATGATGTCCCAGATTCCCCTGAGCATTGCTGTGCAGAGACCTCAATCTCACGGGTGAACTTGACTGGAGACGCGGTCGACAGGGGTACATACGCAAGCGTGCGGCCCCTGGGCACGTTCAAGGAAAATTTGCCATGTGCAATTATTGAGAGTTTTAAGATGACAGGTCTATTCCAGGTTTAAACCCAGAGCAGAGAGCAAAAGCGTACTGACAGTCATGTGAAAAGATGGAATTACCGCCATTCCCGCGCGTTTTCGGATGACTCTCTTTATCCTCCTTTCTGCCCTCAGGGCTTCTGCGTAGTGTGCCTTTTGGATGTTTACACGTCATTCCCGGCATCTCTCTCAAAGTCCTGCAAAATTCACATGTGCATCAACAGCGGAAAATGAGTCAAGCGTGAGAGAGTGGAACTAGTGCTGTAATGTTCGCTTATTGAAGATGATACACCGCCTGACAGCGACACATCAGGGCATTCAATGTCAAGTAGTCATTGTTGTGCCATTTTTATAGGGCCAATTTCAATAGCGTATAAAGCAGTAAAAAGCTGGATTTGCATTTCTTGAAGATAAAACAACAGCACTTGCAAGGCAGCAAAAGAACAGTGCTAAAGCTGAAGTGTACATTTTTTGGGCTATATATTACCAAAAGGAACTGCAAAAATAATAATTTTTATCAAACAGGTTTCCCAAACACTGCCAAATCTGCCACTGGCCAACAAACTCACGCTATTGGTTGAGCCAGTGCTATCAATTGTAGTATTTTAATAGAGAAAATTACACACTTCAGCTCTCAAGGTTTAGGTAAAATGATAAAGAAGTTGTAAATTTATATACTCATGAATACAGTATATTTAGAGGGGGATAAAGATACTATTATACTACTATTTGTATATTAGTAATACAATATGGTAGTAATATGGTTTGATAAACAGACAAGAAAGAAAATTCAGTGCGCAAATATGCAAACAAATAGACCTACCATTGCATTAAGCAAATGTTATTAAAAATAGATGATGTTAGTTCAATTTTATATATTTATGTCTTAAAATGTTTCCACTTAAACTAACAAAAATAAATAGCACAATTAAAACTAATCTGATCTGCAAACTAAATTAATTGCAAAACATTTTATAAGTAAAAATACAAATGTGCATATTAGCAGAATATTTTGTTCTTAATACAGTTTAAGCCTTCTTAAATGTACATGTCTGGAAATTCTAATATGAGTAGTAAGTCATAATAATTATATGTTTATACTGGTAAATAAAAAAAACATAAATAATAAGAAAAAAGTGATAAAGATTAAAACAGTTCATGATTCCAAGCAAAAGACAATCTTTCCTGTCAAAGTATTAGAGCTGTGAGAAAGAGAGCGAGAAGAGAGAGAGCAAGAGAGAGTCTGGTGGGCTGCAGACACGTTAGACAACAGTGGCAATGAAGCATTGGCAGAAAGTGATAATTATTTTAATTAATGATAATGGTTTTAATGATTCAACATTTTGGCTAATTGATTATGATTGATTGCACATTACTGAACAAGGAAAGTGAATCAGGGAGGTAATCAGGGATATGACAGCACAGGTCAACACTGCAGCATGAGAGAACATACAGTACACATGCTAATCAGGCCCAGAGAGATGGCAGACACCAGCAATGCCTGTCTGTCTGATCGTCTGTATATCTGCCGTTACACTACACAACTCCATATAGACAATATATATCGGCCAGGCCGATATTTAGCCATTTTGAGATTTCCGCCATCGGCCAGCTGTAACTGTGGCCAAACTTCACCAAGCAACAGAAGCTGAAGCTGTATTTCTTTTATGATACCAAAATGTACCATAAACATAAATGCACATTTACATTATTAAATGAAAAACATTTTTGTAGGCCTATATTTATGTATATTCACTTCTTTATTTACATGTTTATCCACACCCCAAATAAATACATGAAGTTAACCTAACCTAAAGTAAGACCATAACATAGACTAAACTCATTTCAGTATAAAGAGTAGCATATCTGGTAGCTAAAATATTCCACCACATAAATAAAAATCTATATTATCATTTTACCCAAGTAGATTAACTTCGGCTAAGAAAAATAATCCGTCCATTACAAAGTAAAAACCAATCAGCATCCTAACAAAATGATACATGAATATTACAATAATATTTTATACTTTATTAAACTGCCATCCAAATTACCGGTTAGTTGTTTTTCCAAGCGATGTCTTCGTCTTCTTGCTGTAATCTTGCTTCTAGCCATAACAAAAGTTTTACATTCACCGTGAAAGCAGCATGTTCTCAGAGACTATTTTTACTGTTTGTAAACAAACATTTTGAGACGCAAGATGGCGCCAGGTAAATTAGCCATATCTAAATCACGTTTTATCAAAAAAGCAAACAAAAAAAAAAAAAAAAGACACTGCGGAGTTGTACGTGGAGTATCAAGAAATGTCCTTTTATGCGATAATTATTTAGCTTTATCTGACGTGAACAGTATGGGGTCAAATTCGTGTAATATTAACGCCGTTATTGACCAATCAGAAGCAAGTATTCCGGGGCAGCGCTAAAACTTATGTGGCATCAGCAATTTAATTACTCATGCTTAGTAAAGTAGCCTTCTAAGTTCTGAAGTAGGACGCCTCAGTTGTTTAACACAAAGAATAATGTTTTAACCAAAGAATTAGTGTTATGTTTTTTCGCATTTTTCTCATAATTAGTGGGTTATGGCAGTTCATTGCGTGATATTTTAATTGCGATCTTTGCCGCTGCAGTTTGGATGCTCATTATACAAACCTTAACACTGCTGCCACATCTCTTATGGTGTTAAAATTTAGAGTACCGTTGCATCTATTACAAAACCTTTGTGGATAAACACTCCAAAAACTGTTGGCAAACACCAGCCTTCATTTTCACATTCCTCTACTCACAATATAATGAGGCACACAGACTTTTCAGAATTCACTGGGCTGTATGTGCAGTTATTCAGTTTCGCATGAAGTTGCATGTGTTTACAAGTGCTGGGTAAAGTGCAAGCTACCTGCCATAATTGCAGTTGTTTGTGTACTTGAGAAAATGGTGATATTGGTGGGATAAATGGGGGGCATGGAGGGCATTCTGGAAAGAGGCACACTTTCACCGGTGTCCATGACAGGTACCACTCATCCAGGCTACTCCATGTTAATTTGGGGAGCCACTGAGAAACAGGAGATGTCTGAGCATTGTTGTCCTATGTCACGCCTGACCCAGGATGTAATTGTGCCTTCACCTGTACCTCAAATCTCCCCGCTGTTAGCCGCATTTAGAGGACACTCATCAGGAGAAGAACCCATCAAAACCTGCCCGCCGGAGTTGCCTCAAAAGCCCTGTACATGCAAATATGGCACCTCTTTTAGTGTTGGAGAGTAGAGTGACCTTTGACCTCTGCCCTCCACTCTCAACTACTTATCCCTTCCGCTTTTCCCCTCTAGAGGTGGCACCTCTCTGAGTAGGTTGACTGGGTTAGACTTTAATTAATGAAATGTATGATAATGTGATTTCTGTAATAGAATGACATAGTCTAATGGTGTTGTGTGATTATGATTAATACAGCACTTTACAACATGAAAATCCAGCCAAGGGCTAAATGACGGCCCCCTTTGATTCCCAACCTCGACCTGTCAAGAAGAAACTGGACAGACTGACTCAATCAGAACAAGTTCGCTTTACAATTTCAGCTTATTTCTGATTCTTTGATTTGATATTTGCAGAGTAGCAGCCCGATTGTTATCCGGGTGATCATGACAGCTCCTTACCAGATTTTTTTCTTTGAAGGTTATGCCAAGGAGACATGCAAACCGTCTCCAGGAGGAACGGAAAACTTTCACAGGTGTCTGCGGAGGAGCGTTAGTCACCCTCATACTTTGTGAATTCGATAATTAATACCGTAATTCAACTAAAACCACTCGGCGTGAGCCGTAATGAAAACTGATGTAGCTACTCAGCACAGTGAGCATCACAGGTGGGCCCAAATTAATGTGCAAATAGAGCTAAATTGCCTGTGCTTAGTGTTTTCGTCAGCACCATTTCAGTTTGTTGGAACTATCAGTAATTAATTCTGATATAACAAAGTCGTAAATTTAAGGTTAAACGCCGGCATTACCTTCAGATGCGGTGACGGGGGGCTCATTTAAAAGTCTCAGCTGGGATCCAACATCTCACCATTACTGAGAGATCAGATGAGCCCTTTGAGACAAAGAACAACTACAAAATGCTGTCAGCTGTGTTTAGTGGTCTGAGATTCTCAGATCCCCATGTAGATGAGACATAAATTCAATAACAGCTTTATAAAATATTGCAGTTGGCTTTAAAACCACCTTTGGAATATCTGACGTGAAGGGTTGAGGCTAATTTTGTTTTGGTTTAGACAAGTTCTGCGTGAAAGACGTGAATCAAAACATTTTTTTCTGCAGCAAAGCATCTCATTTATTGAAAATGGTGTCTGAAAACAAACCACAGACAAATCAGAAAAATAATCACACATTTATGAATATTTAATATCATAGTCACGGCAAATAAGGCGAGTAATTAGTGGTTTCCATAAATTTGCAAATTGTTATTTCATGTTGATGAAAGAGCTTCAGTTTTCCTCATAAATTATTCATGCATCAACAAAAGTTTAGCGGAAAGAAATGAAAAGGAATGAAAAGTGAAAATTGCTGGACTATGTGAACAAAGACACACACACACACAAATGCTGGAAAGTGCATTTGACAACAAAATGTTGACACTGAGCTCAAACAACAGCATTTATCCTAGAAGTACAGTGAGACTTAAGTATTCAACTTGCTCAGAGTCGTTTATTGTCATATGTACAAGCACCATGTACCATGTTTTTTCAGCCTCTGTATTAAAACCTAAAATTACCTACATGATGCTGAGCAGCCAACATCCTCCAAGTAGAAAATGTGTTAAAACACCAAAATAATGTCTTGATGAAGCTCAGTATAAAAACACTAGAAGTCCCCACTATTATAGAAAACCAAACATTTTTGTATTGAAATCTTTGAATTTCCACAAGGCCAGACCGTCAATCTTTCCCACACCCTCCAAAGTAACTCATCCACAAACAAGGAACATTAGTGAAAAGAGCCTCATTTGTGATTGTTGTCGCGTGAGTGTGTGCGCACTCGTTTAGCGGGGTGGGGTGCAGGGGTTAATGTTTCGGTGGAGCCGTGAGACGCAGTGAGTCAGAAAACAAGAGCAAAACAAATCTGTGATCTGGAACTTCCCAAGCACCCACTCAGGAGGGATTAATGAGGAGTACAGTGCTGTGAAATTACGTGCCCTTTGAGTCAAGAAAATGGCTTTAGTGGTGCATGACCTTGAAATGAGGTGAAACAAACCTCACCTGAACCACAATTAACAACATTACATGGGCCGAGTTTGACATTAGCAGACAAAAGAATAAAAAAGTCAATAGTTTATGTGGAAAACTGTGTTTTCAACTCGCTCATTTTCGAAGGCCGAACGCGAGCAGCCTAAAACCAAGTTTGATTAAAAGGTTTTACTGAATAGGAACACTTGCTCGCCAAGCGGATGTTTGTTTGTCTTTGTCGTCCAGTGGCCGCTTTTATCTTTTGTGTAATTCTCTGTCTGCTGAAATGTTTAAAGAGATGAATTGGGATTGGAGGAGCCGTCATGACATGATTATGAAGGATTCATCGGGAGCCATCTGCCATCGTTATGAAAGGGGGTGAGGGTGGGTTCGCGCGGCGAGTGTGGAGAGACAGCGGACCTTCTGTTCAGCAGTCTTCCTACTATCACACAATAGACGAGCCTATAGCGTGTTGAATTAACGCACTGCCGCATCTAGCTCGCCTTCGCGAGGGACAGTTGTGGGGTCGGGCAGACGCGTCGAAGGTACGAATTCGTTCTCCAAGACGGATACGGCCAAACGGGCAGAAAATCTGTGATATTTTCCCAGAGCGAAGTCCAGGTAACAGAAGGACGAGGGTTCTCGCTGAACATATAGTCTACGTCATATTCACACACCAGTTGGAGGAATTCAAGGAGCAGATGGGTTCTATTGCTCATCAAAACGTCCAGTTGCTCTTCAAAAAGGACGAGGCCGGAAATGAAGCCAGCGTGAGCCTGTACTGATGGCACATAAGAGATATGCTTGAAAATCACACATTGTTTTCTCTCACTATTTAAATTTGTCTTTGGGTAACAGCTGACTACACAAGCCAACATAAATCTGTCACTGATGGGATTATTACTGTATAAGTATGACACTGGTTTTCAGATTACTTTAAGTCTTTATACCACTGTTTTTTTTTTATCATTTTAAAGAGAGAGGTGGATAAAAACATGTTTACATATGCTGTAAATAATTTTTTTTTTAAATCCTGCTACAAAAAACAAACTGACACAGTGGTTGCCAAAAATTCAACACAAAAACAGGTGACAACGATCAACTTTTATTGCAAAAATAATGCAATAATCATTGACTAAATAACATAAAATATATAATGTGCATAACTTACAACAAAGACCTTTTAAAAATTGAATCAAACTTGGGCAGGGACTTCTGGGAATGTTTTTTCTCATATATTTACCTTATTTATTTCTTATTGATTATTATATGGCTCTTCAGTGTAAATGGTTATGTATAATAAACTTCATACTTTTTTAAATTTCAAAGGCACACATGCTACAGTATTTTACAATATAATTACATGAATTATATTATTTATCATTTTTGAATTTACAGTTAAGGGATTTACAGTTATTTTATTGTAGTATTTTAACATTTCTTTTTCTCATAATTTAATTTTTTTATTATTATTAATTTAAGTCTTTATACCACTTTTTTTTTTACCATTTTAAATAGAGAGGTGGATAAAAACAAGTTTACATAAACTGAAAAAAAAAAAATCATTCTACAAAACACAAAATTCACCACAAAAAAGGTGACAACTATCAACTTTTATCACAATCAAAACCTTTTAAAAATTTAATCAAATGTTACACTTTATGCAGGGACTTCTGGGAATGTTTTTCTCATATATTTACTTGCAAGTTACTTACACAGTGTAAATGCTAATATATAGTCAAATTCATACTTTTTTAATTCCAAAGGCATACAGTACATTCTACAATATTTTACAATCTAATTACATACATCTTATTATTTAGAATTTTTAAATTTACAGTTAAGGAATTTACAGTTTTTTATTGTAGAGTTTTACAATTTTTCTCATAAAAATGTATTTTTTAATTATTTTATCATTTTTTTAACCAATAATCTGACTAAATACTGATAATACAAAGTCTATGTATTTTTGACAAAGTTCAACAAATCAGATATTCAAGACAGGGTAGACCAAGTGTGAATGTTTAAGAATCAAAACCCCTATTCCAAAAACTGGCCATCACACATCACGCCCAATGTGTATGAGTTTAACATCAAAAAACCAAACAAGTGAAACGGTTGTAGAGGCCATTCGACTAGAATCAAATGTACTGGTGTGATTCTGTTGGACTAATGGTTCACAACTTTTCATTTCTGCTACTTGAGCCAGTTCTGACTGAGCGGTTTCTCTTTAAAGGCCCTGCATCGCGTTTGACTTGCCACGGATCCTGTGGACATAAAATCTCACTATAAAAAGATTTATATCACTCTCTTTAAAACTGATTTATATTACACGTCTTTAGACAATTTCTCCTCTAAAAAAGTCAGCGATGTGCACACGATAGACAGGGCGATCATTACCACAGTAAAAGGTGGTTGTGGCAAGTCTTTTCATCCTTGCAGGAGAATTAAATTTCACATGACTGCACCTTAAAAAACTCAATTGAATCATATATCGTCAGCCAAGTTCGAGGCAGAGCAAGCATCACGTCCAAAGTGATCATAACCGTGGCCCATAACCTTTCAAGTAAATGCTCAGAAATCTCAGAAATCTCTTTGACAGGGCGTCACGAAGATAAACCCAAGGAGAATCCGAAGCAGATAATCTCCAGCTATCCGCTCTCTTCCCAGCATTGTTTTAACATAGTGCCTCTTTCATTTCACCTATTACAATCCTGCCATCACTTCACATTACAGGTCAAAGTTATGGTGCTTAATTACATGCCGCCTGCTCCCCGCTTCTAATAACCTGTCATTTGGGGGGAATTTGAATGTCACACCATATTGTGGAGCCGTAATGGCGTCCGGCAGATCCACTGATGGGACGTTTTAGGACAATTATAGCAGATATTCAAATCGCAGGTGGGATATTGAGTGACCTGCAGCATACACTGATTTTCTGTCACTGAGACACACACACACGCACACACTTCCTCCTCCACACTCAGAACTTGACCCTGCGATCCTCCGCGCTTGACATTGACAAAATGAACGCCTCCGCCGCCGAAATAGTTTAACTGTAGCCTGATCGCTTTTATTATCCTTCTAATCCAGATATCAGCTATTTCATCAGGCCGGAAGATATGCATGTCATGAATTATTTTGACACGGGGACCTTTTAATTTTCTCCAGCAATATTTCATCCCACCAATCAGCGCCTGAAGTCAGCGGTGCCGCGCGGCCGTGGCGGTGTTAGAGGACAGTGCTCTCCCGACGGCTTCAAATCATCTGGGAGCTGTAATGAGCTATGGACACAATTATTATCATCTCCTGTGCTCACACATTTCATCAGCCCAAGGGGGGCAGACGCAAGATCACACGCACAGGGCGCCTTAAACATAACATGAGCTGCTCTATGGAAAAGTGTCACATTATATGCCAGGATATTCTGGGTTAAATTCAAACTCTATGAAAGCAGAATCTAGAATCTAAATTGTTTTGAGTCTTTGTGTTTACATTAACAGCGTTGGGGAAAGTTACTTTTAAAAGTAATGCACTACCATACTGTGTTACTCCCTAAAAATGTAACTAATTACGTTACTTGGTTACATTTTTATGAAAAGTAATGCATTACATTACGTTTGAGCTACTTTTTCTCATCTGGCCTGGGCTTGCTTGTTTGTTTTGAACATAAAAAAGAAAACCCCCACAAATGTTATGTTTATCCAAAGTCATTTTTGGTCATTAGTATGGTTGAATTGGATCATCGAAGGTCAGCAGCAAAGACACTGGTTAATAATAAAATGGGATTGAATACATAAAGGATTTTTGTGTTAACATATCTAATTATTGCAGGTTTGTGTCATATTCTGAGTTTGAGTTTCACTGTTTTTATTCATTTTAAGAAATACTGAATCTGTTTTTGTGCAAGTGTGATGAGTAAATGCATGTTCATATTTAGTCTAGAACTACAGTAACATCATGTTAACACAGCGCACACAACACCTCTGCACTTACTCCTGATTTCTCTAAACATACGGACAGGAGAGCTGTCAGTCAATAAATGGGAAAACACAGTAACTGGCATTATTTATTTGAAAAAGTAACTCAGATATTTTCTTTTAAATTAAAAAGTAATGTGTTACTTTACTAGTTACTTGAAAAAAGTAATCTGATTACGTAACTCGCGTTACTTGTAATGTGTTACCCCCAACACTGTACATTAATGCACTTACTATGAAAGTCTAGGGGGCGACAGAGCAACTAATTTTCAAAATAGATCAAATGTCAAAATTCTGGCACTTTCTGATAATCTTCAATCATTTTCTGATAAGTTTCTCATAATCTTCAATTATTTTCAATAATGTGTTGCACTCGAATGTACATCACAATCTGTTACATCGTGACTTCAAAGGTACTCTGATAACACTTAAACATTAAAGATGTTAGCATGAGGCTGTTGTTATAGAATCGCCTACATCTTCACATAAAATTATATCCGATGTAACTACAGAGTGATTTAAGCAACCACAAAAATGCTTACAGGAACTGTGCATAATATTACATTCACAGTAATTATGCAGACCTTTATCCACCGAGAAATGTAGTCCCACCTTCAAATGGCCATTTTTGTGCAATTTGAGCCAAAAACGCACAATTTATGATTACTTTTCTGTCAGATTTTAACACTGCTTTGAAATTTTACTGAAATGCAATATTGATAACCAGTGTTTGAGATTTCAGTCTTTTTCCATTCAGTTAATAAGAACCGTACTGGCCCAGAGACATACCATGATGGCAGTCCAAATTGACTGACTTGACTTAAAGTTAGCATGAAATAAAAATTTATTTTGTAAATGCATGTTTTAGATCACGTTATAGAACGATTCACCCATAAATGTTTCCATGTGTAAATTTTCAAAATATGATCATGGTTAATTTTAAGTCATTGTATTCAATTTTGAGTGCAATGCATACATCTCAAAATCCAATCAATGATGGATGGAACTAAATCCCCATCCATTTTTTTTTTGCTTTTTCGATACTCCATAATACTTGAATGTACATCACAATATGAAAGAAAAAGATCTGTTGCTACTTCCGAGACTTTGATAACAATTAAACGTTAAAATGTTAGCATGAATATTATAATAGAATCATCTACAACTTCGTACAAAGCTATATCCAATCTATAATCAATCAACAATCACAAACAATTCCTTAAAGGAATGATGCATAATGTTACACTCATAGAAATTACAGTAACACATTTGCAGATGTTCATCCGCTGAGAAAAGTAGTCCCATGTTACAGTTCAAATACGTAATAAACATTTTTACTGAATAATTGCATTTAAAAGTAGTAAAATAAATTACGAGCTTCAAATTTATGTTTTTAAACACTCCAATATGTCTTGCCCCTTAGATTTCTGATTGTAAATACATTTATATGAACATGTTTTCAGAGTTTTTTTTATAAAATGAGATGTGATTTATAATTATTTCCAGTGGTAATTAACATTGTGCCATAGATGCTTTTTATTTAACCCAAAATATTGTTTTAAGCTGGCAAACTCAACTTTATGAATATATATATATATATACATACTCAAACATGGAATATTAGTTAAGTAAATAAGAAACAGACTTCCTTATAAACACTTTGAGGAACCACAAAACCCAAATTTAGACCTGCATACAATCTTGCATACAGTTCGGTTGAACTAACCTTGCTGTATCTTAATTTCTGGAGATAGATGTATGTGGAAAAGCTGGTTCCATTCTACGATCTGGTGAATCTATGACCTTCTCTGAGCCAGATGATGACCCTAGAGTTAAAATGAAACATTACAGAACATTACATAACAAGACGCCATTCCATCAGCCTTTGAGGAAAAGAAAAATGTTTCAGTTAAATCTCCAGTATCAGCACCAGCGCTGATTACACACACACTTTCACATCCTCAAAAAGTTATTTGACATAAATTACGGGTGTCACATCATTTTCCTGCACATAGAATGTAATTTACGGCCGATCCCATTGACTGGGAGCTGAACCTCAAATAAAATCGTCAAACTGCCTGGGCAATAAGATGCACCTTTCTCTCCCATCAGCACACAATCAGCCCGCCGGCCGCAGGCAGATTAACAATGCAAATACTGCTCATGATAGTAACGACACATTTATGCACAAATACGGAGCTGTGGTCGATATCTTTGAGCGCCAGGGAGGTTTGGAGGCACTAGCTTTATCTGCTTCCCTCTTCATATAAAATGAACTGCCTAGTGAGAGGAGGGAAGAGATGCATCTGTAATACTCAATAAATTAAAACATGTTTCAGTGGAATTCACAGCAACACTGTATTTGTGTCCAAGGTGAGTTTAAAGGTCTTTATGACAGTTTGCTTTTCAGTCAAATGTAAAACAATGAAAAACATCAGGTTTATGAGTATAATGAATATGCATATACACTGTATATGTTACATAAGGCTTAAACAACTATAAAGGGAGCTTTTCTAGATTGTTTTCTACACCTACATCAGTAAAATGTCAGAGTCAGTGACTTAAAGGCAGGGTAAGCAATTTCTGGAAGCCAATGTTGATATTTGAAATCACCAAAACAAACACACCCCTACACCAAAAGGGTCTCGCCCCTATT
>JAFVLL020039127.1:0-14327 GCA_021397915.2 Tor tambroides | reverse complement strand
TTACTTACGCGGTCTGGAACTTCATTAAAAATATAGTTCATCAAATCAAGTTCATCGTTTGGTTTCTGCGTTGACCTGGGTTCACCTCTCGTTATTTACACTACATGCGCAAATCGGCTGGCGGGGCTAAACAGGCAGTGCTGTAGAAGCAGGCGTTGATCCTCTTCTTCGGATTTATGACACTATCACATCATAAAGTGGCACATTCCACAAGCTGTCGTTTTGGCAGATGGGCTTCAATATAAGCTGTTTTAGAGAAATTTTTGAATTCTGAAACTTAAAAGATGTTTTTGTAGTACAATGATCTCTTATTTGTTAAAAGAGCAAGGGAATTTTGATTTCTCAGTTCATGACCCCTTTAAAAATAAAGATGGCCAGACAGTCTCTCTCCAGCCCGGCCTCTGATGGAGCGGTCATTTCTCGGCACCTGCTTCTCCCCAGCATCCTCTGCCGCCATGACAACGAGCCGCACAATCGGCACAATCTGCTCGGGGCCTGTGACGCCACGTCTCCATGGCAACGGCACTCCGCTCTTCCCGATGGCTCTCCTGGAAAAACGGAGCTCCAAATGTGGCTCAAACATCCCGACAGATCTTCGCAATTTCGATAAGAGAGCAAAGAGACCGGCACTTGATGTTCAATCAAGGCGAAGCTATTCAGAAAGCACTCCAGATAGATGGAGGTTACAGCCTTCCCAGAGACCTGTCTGGAATATTCCGGATAGGCTCCTCTGCCTCAGCATTGTTTGCGATGACATAACGTTTCAAATGTGGGCCAGAAGAAGCGGCACTCGATACTCGCATTTCGAGCTTGTTATACATCAATGCGGATTTAATTCATTAATCCATCCTCTCATTGACTGTGGGGTGGGTTTGGCTAATTATGCACAAAAGACACATCTATCAGAGTCTCCTTTGTTTGTCGGAGCACTTTATCCCGCGGGGAGGCAAATAACAGAAATCTCCGACATACACGTCTCCCGGGGGAGCCGCGCGTCCCGCTGAGGAGACTCCTTGGTGACGGACTAGCCTGTTAATCAATAAAGGAAGGTCTTGATCGCTAACAGATGAATCAATTAATCACCCAAGCCCATATCTCGACTGCAACAAGAGAGTGAAGTTATCATTTTAAGAACACATGACCCAAGGCTAACGAATAACAAAAAGAACATGTGGCTCAAATGCGAGTATCGAGCGCTTTTAAGCACCGGAGTACTGGCCAGATAAACACAAACAATAGGCTGGTTAGTATGCGTCTGAATCTGTGAAGAGAGATCTCACCCGCCACATGGGGTGTATGTGGGTGAGGGATACACACTGAGATGAGAGATAGAGGGAGGGCAGTGAGATGAGCTCAGCTCCCTGAGGCGCTCCTCCACCGCTGGAGAGGCAGGCCGTCCACTCTGGCTTTGAGCAGGCAGCTCTACAAAGCCCTGGCGCTC
Organism: Tor tambroides; assembly: GCA_021397915.2. NCBI lineage: Eukaryota > Metazoa > Chordata > Actinopteri > Cypriniformes > Cyprinidae > Tor > Tor tambroides. The sequence continues at coordinate 12,886 of JAFVLL020039127.1, read as the reverse complement.
AGAGGGATGCTCGCAGAGCCAGGGCTGGTCAGAATCCTACGGCGCTGGCGCTGTGTGGAGCAGCCCTCCCGCAGAGGAAAAGAAACGGGGGCCGGGGGGAAAAAAGAGGAGGGAACCGCTGTAATGGATACACGAGGAAGACGGAGATTTGGCAGGGATGGAAATGGTGCGGGGGGGAGGTTGTTGGCCGGGAAATGAGACAGTTGAAGGAGGGGGTAAGAACAGAGAGAAGTGGCAACTATTGCACAGCAGAAAAGGAGCCCAAGGAAACTGTTACTGTTTAGAAAATACATGCAGATATTGGTCATGTCTCATTTAAGTATCAGTTTTGTCTCAGATGTTTCTGTTAATATTATTAAAAATGGATACAAATGAGACAAATTTTAATTGCTCATTCTCCACAAGACTTATTGGAGATACTAGTTGTATTTAATTTAAGTACCAGTTTTGTCTCAAATGTGAATGAGAAATTTTAATGCTCCAAGGTTCCCCATTCTTCAGAAGACTTAACGGAGATCTCATTTATGTCTCATTTAAGGTACAGCTTTGACTTTTCTGCTAAAATTCTTCAAGAGGATAAAAAGGTGGATACAAATGAAAACAAATATTATTCTTAGAGGTTGCTCTTTCATTCTTCAGGAGATCTCAGTTATATTTCATTTAAGCATCGACTTTGTCTCACATGTTTCTCCTCAGATTCCTCAGGAGAAATAAAATGAACATAAATGAGAAAAACTGAACTGCACAGGTTTTCTTTCATTCTTTAAAGACTTAATGGAGAACTCAGTTATGTTCCACTAAAGGGTAAACTGTGTGTCAAATCTTTTTTTTCTTCAGATTCCTTATGAGAAATAAAACAGACAAATGACATATGCTAATAGAAGACGTTGATCTTTCATTGCTCAAGAGAACAAAAGGAGATCTTTGTTATGTCTCATTCAATTACCAGTTTTGTCTCAGATGTTTCTGGTAAAATTCTCTAGGAACAGTAAAAATAAATACAAATTAGAACATTTGAATGCTTAGAAGTCGTTTATTTTTCAGGAGACTTGATGGAGATCCCAGTCATCTCTCATTTAAGGTCAGCTTTGTCTCAGACGCTTCTGCTCAAATTCTTTAAGCGAACTACAAGTTGGATACAAATGAGACACATTATGATGCTCAGAGGTTGCTCATTCATTCTTCAGCATATCTCGGTTACGTTTCATTTAAGCAAGAACTTTGTCTCAAATGTTTCTCCACAGATTCCTTTGGAGAAATAAAAATAGACTTAAATTAATCAATTGTTGACATGCAATTTATGAGCTCTATAAAATTATTACAGCTCCAATAATAGATCTTAGAAGTACCTGTTGAGAATTGTTTGAGTTCATACTGAGATCTCTCTTTGATGGTCAGATTTTCCAAGATATCTTAGAAAATCTGACCATCAAATTAAAACATTGAGATTTCATCAGAAACTCACATCTGAGACATTTTTTGAGATTACTACGGTTTTACAGAGGCAGGAGAGTCAAGCGTCTCTATTTGTTCTAATCTTGCTCCTGTCTATGAGAAACAACTGAGATATTAAAGAGATCACATTTCTTATTTATCATTCCTATGGGACCAATAAACTGTAACAGGAACATGTGGGAAAAGCAAGGATGGAACAAACAGGATGTGAGAAGGAGAGGTTAGAGGTAGGGAGGGGTGAGCACAGGTTGGTCTTTAATTAAAATGTTTTTCAATTAATTTTACAATTAAGGCTGCTCGTTCGCTTTGGCGCAGTAAAGAGATGACATTGTTTACGCGGTCATTAAAACAATGATGACAGATTGTCAGTCCTATGGGACTATCACAGAGAAGTGACATCACCTGACCTGACACATCACACCTGACATGTGTAGCGCTGGCCTACATAGCTAGATAAATTACATCTGGATTTTTTTTAGCTACGTGATATTTTGATTTTATAAATCTTGGAAATGCCTTGCAATCAGTTCACCAAGAAGAGCCAATTAGATTCCCTACTTTGTGAAATCAAAGAAAACAACGCTATGATTTAATCACACACACACACACATACATACATACATACATACATACATACATATATATATATACACTGTATATATCTTCATGTATTTGTACTAAATTATTTTAATAAATAAAAATATCACAGATCAACTATGAATATTTTTGAGGAGGAGTTTTTATTGTAAACTAAAACTATAAAAACATTAATTGGAATATGAAATTAAATAAAATATAAACATTAGATGAAAAACACAAAAATAGAAATTAAAAGTGATTAAAAGTTAAAAGTGAATTAAAAATACATATACAGAAATATACAAAATTTGTAGAAATATACAAAAATGAAATTAATGAAAAAAAATCAATAATAATAGTATATAAATCAAACACAAACAAAACACAGCTTTGTGTCCAGACACAAAAGGACTGATGAATATGTTTCGGATCAACAGTTTGAACTGATTCGCAAGATGAAACAAACATATCAGCAACACTCTACTTTTTCTAATGAGACTGAAATGAAAGATGCAATTAAAACAACTCACTCTTAACACTTTCATACTCAAAGACGGATCATGAAACTAATCTAATGACACGGTTAGGAAACCTAATGGCTAAATAAAAAGCATAATAAATTCCTTGCGATATTCACAGTGTTGCATAATTTTACCTACCCAGCAAAATTCCTAATATTTGTGAATATTAAATATATCTACCTATAAGACTTTGCAATGACTTTCCACAGTGTCTGTAAATCCTTCATTCATAAGTCAATCTTTTGTCACAAGTATAAGAAATGTCCACTGTCTCTTATAAGAGAACACCTATTTACATGGCAGAGATACACGAAAATCTCGCTCTTACATGTACGCACACTTACCGAGTAGCACATACAATCCGTTGCCGCTTGACTGATACACTGTTGTCATGGCAACCTCATTAAGTAAGGACACTGCAACAACAGTGAAATCACCCCCCCATAACCTTCCTTTTAGTGCGACTATCTGAAAGCTTTTCTTTTTTCCCTTGATTCTCTTCTCGCGTACTTTTCTCGCCGTCGCTTTGCAACAAGTGAACTCTACTCTATATGATCATTTATTCACCACCCCCTCTGTAAATACATCTGAAATTGCATCATTTATCTTCCCATCTCAGCCATCCGTTGCCCTTGACTGTAACGGTTTTTGTCGCTCCCCACCCACATGTCCCACTATTGCTCCGTGTTTCCATTCATTCGGCGAGGAGCGTGCTGCCGTGGATGGCTGCCTGTGCCCTCTCTAATTAAAGAGGAGATTTGCAGGGTGAGCGAATGTGAGGGCAGACGGAGAGGATAGCTTTAATAAGCCCCGTGGAGCAGCGCTGGGGGACGAGCCGCCAGTCACCGCCCACCCCAGAGTGCACACACGAATAAACATATGAACTCCCGCCGGACAGACACACCTGTGCTCTTCAGCAGCCTGAACATCTACTCACGGTAGCGGCTTTCTAATACACTGCACACACAGACAAATAGACAACTACCGTTTCGTCAATGTCAGAGGCTTCACATAGACGTCACTCCAGCATGAAGGAGTAGTAAAAATTTAGCTCAGTCGACAGCATTTGCTCAGTGACAAAAACACTCCTTTCCTGTAGTTTAAACGGTACAGTATGGCACTAGTATTGTCAAGGTCATGGGATCGATTCCCAGGGAATGCAAGAACTAATGAAAAGTGTTCTTTGAATGCAATGTAGGTAGAATGCATAAATGTAAAAAAAATAAATAAATAAATAAATAAGTATGAGACTGATTACCACAAATGTTGATTACAGTACAAATGAATGGGGCCAATTTGAGGATTTAAGGTAAAGGAATGCAAAGCTTACTAAAAGCATTTACATTATAATAATTTGTCTGTTAAAACCTATGCATTATATTTCATTTTACATTTTAGGTGGTGGGTGTTTGGTCATTTTGGGGTTTTAGGTGTTACATTGTCATGGCAATAAAGTTACAAATCAGCATATAACTGTACATAGTAAAGGTTAATACACATTTTTGGACAGTAAAATCGTGTTAAAGTATTTACATCTTGTGAGCAGTGAGCATTTTTTAATGTTAACATAAATGTAATATATGACATTTATTGCCCTTTATTAAAAGCGATATTGCCATATATGTTACCTATAAGGCTTTATATAATTTTTCACAAATGTACATTCTCTGGGTAGATGCTATGTAAGTTTATAACATAAAATCCCTATAGAAAATATGTATATGTACATAAGTGAATGATATCTGTGTGAGTTTTAATTTATTTTTTAAATATGGTATTATATATAATGATATATAAAAATACATGTTTTATTTACGTATGCAACTTTATTAAAACAACATATATACATACTGCCTAGTGGGCCACGCAAGGTTGAATTGCGGGCGAGTCCCAACTTAATGACCTTTCCACTTCACTTTCTGTCTGTCATGATAAAGGCAAAACCAACAAACAAACAAACAAATAAATAAATATATAACTTTTATAGTTACTTATAAAATGTGAACATGTATTGACTGGTTTTAGGATGGATATGCATGTACATTACACATAACTCCATAAATGTATTACACATACATAAGCATACATATTTGGATTGGCAAAGTGCTTCACTGTAATCTATATTTTGCTTTGTCTAATGTAAAAGGACAAGAAGTCTAAATAAACTTCAACATTATGCCACAAGTGCTCTTGTTTTAGCTTAAATTGTGCTGAGCCTGGAGCATTTATTTTACATGTTGTTGTCCAAGATGGCCATTTATCACATTCACACCATGTCTAAACTAAATCACTCTCATTATAATGAGCAGAGCCTCAGCCTTCAGCTCAAGTCTCTGATGTTTCTAGTCTAGACCTACTAATTCAACATTATGTTTGAAATGCTCTCCCTGGTCTAAAATAACTTATGCATGGATAAGTTGGATTTCCAAAAAGTAGGATACAAAGTTTTTCCCACATTTTTACTGAAGTATATTCTCCAGTTACAACTAAATATTCCAGTAAGTACATTTTGATGGCTTGATCTCTAGCCATTGTGTTGAGGTGCACCATCAGACACTTTCATTGTAGACATGATGTTACTCATTTAACAGTTTTATTCAAAGCAACTTGCCATGGATTCTATGAATACATTTTACCTTTGACCTGGGTGTTGTTAACACACTGCTCTTAATAGTTGACCTACATGTTAACAGGTCAACCTTGGTCTCCACCAGCTGATGTCCAGCAGATCAGTTACTGTATATATACCTGCTTGGGCCAACTAATGAACAAATATGACCAGCTCAAACTGTCTAGAAACAATATAAAACCAACAGAATCTGGATTTAGCTAGATCTTCCACCAGGAATTAAACAAGATGATAACAGGAAACAGGCAGTTGTAAGAGCTGCAGCTCTGCTGTAGAGCAGTAAGAGCGTGTGCATTCATGACACAAAGTGCTGTGGTGGTCCTGAGGGGACGCGAGTTTGAATCTTGTTTCCTGTCAACCTTCACTATCCTTTGAAACAAAGGCATTAAAAGACTCAAAATAAGTTAAAAAGGGAATTTCTGCACCACTAGAGTCTCCTAACACAATTGTGGAAAAATACAATTTCAACCAGTTTTACCCAACTCTCTTCCAATCTTCCATTATCAGACAGTCCCGCCCCAAGCACATACAATTGGTTAAGCCAATTTTGCTTTGCCGGGCATTTTAAGCTGCATCGCATACTATCTAGTAGGTATTGTATTTGGTTCGGTTTGAAACTTACATTGCAATTGTTATTAAAGTACATTCTATATAGTATGAATATGCGTAGTATGAATGAGTGAGGTCACTGTCACGTGACCTACCAGCATCAGTTGCATCATTTCAAGTTAAATGGCGGTAGATATTTGTCTCTGCATATTATCACAAATACATAAAACAACAAAAAACACACACATCACCTTCAAACAAAGCAATGAATAGTTAGCATGCTGTCAGAACAGTGGGCAAAATGCCGTATGAAGACAAAGTAATTTACTCTAGCTGTTTTATTTTGACGGGACTTGCACCTGACTTCCTCTCGCTGCTAACTCCTGCTCGGGCCTGCATGCTAACGGTAAGCCTGGCCCTGTGAGATAACGCACTGGAGAGGGAAGGGTGGGGAGAGGGACATGGGAGAGAAATTGAGGCCCTGGGCTAATATACGGCCTACATGTGGAGAAAGGAGTGACAGAGAGGGAACCAAGGGAGAAGAAGAGAGAAAATAGAATAGGGGGGGACAGACAGAGGAAGTGTGGGTAAAACAGAGGGGAGGAAGAGGAGGAGAGGGCATTGGAGAGAGACCTAGGCATCTGCTCTCTTTCCGTTATGGATGTGAATACAGCCGGTGGCATACAGACACAGAGATGCATATTAGAGCTGCTCTGCCTGCAAGCCAATTCTCATTTCCCACTCAGGGCTTTGGTGCACTATTAGTGTGTGTGTGTGTGTGCGCTCACATGAAAAGATGGGGGTATTTGCCTGCCAGAGGTTTCGTGTGCGTGAGCACCACAGCAGCAAGCGCGTTAACATGTGTACCAGCTAGCTCACTCTCATTTCCTGTCTCTGATTTCAGTGCGTGCATCAGCGTGTCCCTATTAGAGAAACGACAGAACAACACTCAATGAGACAACAGAGAGAGGGGACTGAGAGAGAGAGTTTATATTTAGCCTCGTAGGGGACCGTCTGGAGGCTTTTCTCGGCTTCAGTGAGGAATTAAACATCTCCCTTATTCAGACAGGGTGCATTGTGGGTATTTTGAGTGTGCGAGTACTTGACAGATTAACCTGCTGCTCATTTTTAATTGCTGGTCAAGGTAAATACGCACTAGACAGGAGTTTTTAACACGCTCAAGCTCTTTAAAGCAGGATGATTCTGGTGTCAATGTTTCTGTCATTCATCAGCTGGATAAAATACTTTTGAAAGTGATTCCAACAATATCATTCCTCTGTGCCATTATTGTGATGTGAACTCCGCTATTCTTTTGAACTTAAAATGATTTTTAATGCTATATCGTTGTAGTTATCATCCTTGGTGTGAATTGGCCTTTACACTCCATCTAGTATGTTCATGTATGTTTTTGTTTTGTAAGCATTTCATGCAATGAGTGTTGTATTTTCAACACTTTTAATATTTTTTTAAATGCTTGAAAACAGATGCATTCTGTTGCATTACTGCAAGTCCTAACCATACACAATGCGACATGATAAAACAAACTCAGATCAACATGGAAAATAATTTAGCCACTGTTTTGTAAGAGTTGCATACAATGAGTGTCGTATTTCAAACAATATCAAGTGTTGAAAATACTTAATTTTTTTCAAATGAGTTTCGAGACGCGATAAAACAAACTCTGATTAGCATGGAAAAGAATTCTTGTCCTAACTAACTGACAGCAACACGCGACAGTGCTTGTGTTTTGTATAGTAATAAATTAGTTTAATTTTGGTTTAAATATAACCATGCGTGATTTTAATAGCCATAATGAACGTTATAATGGATAATTTACCTCAGATCTTTCAGAACAGAAACAAGAACATTCAAACTGAGAACTCTACGTCAACAAACAAACAATCCATAATAAAGAATATCAGTCACTGAGTATGTGTTGTGAATAATGTTCAATTGATTTATTTTTTATACATTTGATTACATATCCATTTCATTGAAAGTGTGAGACAGTACTTCATGTGTCATGTTGCGAAAACAAGGCTCCAGACCCCCTGTCCGCAGCTAAGAGTCCTCTCTCCCTCTATCCAGTCACCACTACCTATTGACTAATAATTACCATAATTAATTTGGCTGGTTATAAAACAAAAAAAGCGAGAGCAAGAGCGAGAGAGAGAGAGAAAGGGGAATTTTAAAAGCTGAATGCATACCATTCGCAACTTCTCTCTCATGGCCTCATGGGATAGTATAGTTTCCATCATATGTAGCATGAACCTAACCAGAGGTAGCAAGTCATCCTTGTCTGCTGTTTTATGAATACTACAAACTAGGACATACTACTCATTTCATGTACAATTTTTCGCCTACTATATTGTAAGGAATATGCTTATTCGGACACATAGAGGGCATTGCATTCGATCACTAAAGATCCATCTAGATGTTCTAGAATACTAGAGCATCATCTCTTTAATGATTGGTCTATGCAAATGTGTCCTGTCAGACAAATACTTTTTTTAAATGTCATACAATGAGCATCATATTTGTATAACACCATTTTAAGTTGAAAATAGTTCCTCCCTCTAAATCTTAATTGTTGGTCTATATACATGACAAGTGCTGTTTCTCCAGGGTCACATGCATTGAGTGTAACATGAGTTAAAATAAATCAATAAATAAATGTTGCCACCCTGAACAAAATGGAGGAAAGGCAGAGGAATAAGGTCCGTGTTTGTGGGTATGAATATTTAAGAGTGCCGTGTGGTGGGCGGTGGCAGGATGTGATGAAACACGAGAGAGTGAGATGGAGGGGTGGGAGAGGGTTGCCGTGCGAATGGATGCGGGGTGGGCGGGGTCACGTGTGGGTGGAGAGGCGGGACTCTCCTGCAGCGGGGACAGATGCCACACTGGTTAGACTTCATTTCCCACCACCAAACGCCACGAAGCGTGCCAACCTCGAGCGTGTGAGCGCGTGAGAGTATGTGAACATCACAACCCGTCAACCTGCATCAGACGAGATGTGCAGTCACACTTTCCTGATGAGTCCCACGCAGCCTCGCTTTCTTTCACTGTTTTAGCTTGTTCCGAAACCTCTGCAGCAGGGCTCACTCCCCACTGCAGCAAAAAGAAAAAAGTCATGTGAGAAAGCGAGAGAAAGAGAGCGAGAGCGAGAGGTGCGAGATGAAGAAAGAGCAGCGTGACATTTGGCTCAGTGTTGCATTATTGGCTGTGGCTGATGTGATCAGAAGAGATTACAGAAATACAATACTCTCACAAATCACCTCTCCGCCTCTTCGTCTTACAGCTGTCTCTCTCTCAGCCTCACGTGTGGGACACCCTGCCGTTATCATCGCCGCCGGGACACTGAGGGACTTTAGTGTACACGTTCTCTCTGTGAATCATCTCTATTCTAGTCATTCATCACCTGGGCTCATGTAACCAAATGTTCTACATGAAGTCTGGTCTACTTTCCAACTTATTCTGGCCAAAATCTGCCCACGGCTAGTTGACTGAACTGTCATTCGCCCCTTTAGGCCACTGCTTCACTCTCACTGAAAATTCACTGAACTTTCATTATTCTTTGCCCATCGGACATCTATTTTTATGCCATGCAAAAAAGTTTGGTTTTCAATGATGTATGCTAAATTGTTGTTGCGAATTCTGCTGATTTGTCACCAAGATAATGTTATCCAGCTGGCTCACATTGATGAGGTTTTGTTGAATTAGTCACATCAGTAAAATGTGTGAGAAAACTACAAACCAATCTGTAATGATTTGCATTGTGTGCCACAGTTTCCAGCAAATGGGTCTTCGTGAATTTTTAAATATATTTCTTATAAATTAATGACAATTTGAAATGTATTGATATTTAAAATATTATTTATAATATATTTTAAATACATATTATATACACCAGTTTAATTATTTGTATTTTTTTTTAATAATATTGTTTAGCAAACGTACTGTTCTTTTCTGGGGCCAGTGAAAAATAAAATAAAATCACTGGACATAGAGAAATACTTTAATTTCACTTAATGCATTAAAATATGGAAGGGACAATAGCATATTTAGCTGAACTTAACTTAGATTTAGCCACTTCAACCCTCCAGTGTGGACATTTCATTTACATTTCTGTTTATCTAGTTCACTTGCTACTAAGTGTCTCAAAGTAATATACTGAGAATCTTTCGAAGATTTGATGGCACTAACCTGACAAACTTAAATCCAGTAATTATTTCTTTCCCAACAACCCTCATTTGGCCTCACTCATCTGTGTGACTCAATCGTAAAACAATTAAGAATAGATTTTATAAAATATGTGCAGAGATATTCATTCTGCTAATGTTTCTTGAAGCAAGTCCACTGAATCAAGCTTGGTACACTGTAAAAACAACTTTCCAGACGGACCAGTGCACCCACCGACTCATGAAAGTTAAATGATGCCAGTCAGTTACAACTAGAACTGGCAATTTCTTACAGTTCTTGCCATTTCAGTGCGCAATATGCAATCTGTCTGCCATTACCCGTCTCCCCACACCTGTGTCCAATCCTGCACTTCTGTTTTTCCTGCTTGTCCTGACCTACTCAGACCCCCCGCCAGCATTAAAAACAAGGCTCCAGATCCCCTGTCCGCAGCTAAGAGTCCTCTCTCCCTCTATCCAGTCACCACTACCTATTGACTAATAATTACCATAATTAATTTGGCTGGTTATAAAACAAAAAAAGCGAGAGCAAGAGCGAGAGAGAGAGAGAGATAGGGGAATTTTAAAAGCTGAATGCATTCCAATTTGGCACTGTAATGTATTCATTATTAATGAACGCTCTTATTTCCTGGTCTCTGTGTACTCGGTTGCACTTGGTCTGGCTGCGGAGGAAGGGGGGAAGGGGGCTTTACTGGCTGCCAAGGCCAGTACCACATGCACCGCCTCGTCCCTTGCACATTAATTCACTTATTGATCACATTTGGGGAAGAAAGTGAAGAAAAAGAGCAGGGTAAATGGGCCCCACCGCATTCACAATGCAGATGGATGGTGAGCGTGATAGATGGACGTGCACAACGGCTGTTCAAGCAACTTCCAGAGTGTCCACGCTAACACACACATATGTGCTCAGAAAGAATCCATACAGCTCAAGCCATCTCTGAAAAGCAGCGTCGCACCACATTCATTTCATCCGCAGCCCAGCAGGACCCAGGAACTGGATCCATATGCATCGATTCACACTTCGACAGCAGTTATTCACTTATCTGTTTACTCATTCATTCACTTATCCATTTCATCTGACTGCCAGGCCAGCAGTCCAGCTCAAAGTTTACCCATCGATCCCTTCTAGATGGTTGCTTTGCACATCCTTGATACAAGTGGGTGCGGACAAACTTCTCCGCTGTAAAGACTGTCTGTTTTATTTGACTGGCATAGGGGTGGGCGATATTCCAGTTAAAATGGAATTTGTCAACCCGTATAAATTTTTCATGAATTCACTGTTTTTTCTGTGGACATGTCGACGGGGTTTTTTTCTTTTTCTACTAGACTGCTGCTGAACCTGAGTTTACAGTCTAAATTGAATGTGATGAGATAAAAAGGCCAATGTACTGCAAAATAATAGCAAGAAAAAATGAAAAACGATTACACTGTGCGAATCACCTTGGGAATTATTGGGTAATACCTGGATTAAGTGTGCTTTTATATTGAGTAACTATATGTATTTGCCAGAAATGCTTTTATTTATTCATTTATTTTATTTAAAAAATTTCAGAACAGCAGAAAAGGCTCATCATGCTCAACTAAAAAGAGAAATAGCTCATTGCTTGCAATAAAAAATAGATATTTATTTTATTATTTTTTATATAAAGTATTTTTAAGAAATTAACACTTTTTCAAAACATTTATATTTTTATTTCTAAATTTCAATTCACCAAAGAATCCTGAAAAAAAGTATCACTAAAAAGTGATCACTAAAACATTGATAATAAAATAAATGTTTCTTAAGCAGAAAATGCATATTAGAATGATTTCTGAAGGATCATGTGACACTGAAGACTGGAGTCATGATGCTGAAAATTCAGCATTTACATAAATAAATAAATTACATTTTAAAATATATTACAATAGAAAACAGTTATCTTAAATTGTAATAATATTTCACAATATTACCGTATTTGTGATCAAAAAATGCAGCCTTGGTGACGTCAAGAGAAAAAAAAAAAAAAAACTTGCCAACCCCATTCTTTTGAACAGTAGCGTACATGACCAAAAAAAAATCAAATGCATCTAAAATCTAATATCATTATTTCATTCATTCATTTTCTATTACTTTTCTATATAATCACTGGCCTACCGTCCGCAATCCACTGTGCTATTGAGTCAGAAGCATACCTTTGGCCATTAAGTCATAGAGACAGTTTTTTAGCATCTCATGCAAAGACAGCCAAGTTTTAAGCTGTGTCATGAAGTTTAAAAGTAGTTAAACTTCAAAAATCACATCTCGTGAACACAGTGTTCTGCACCATTCTGTTGCGCTCCATCTAGCTGCTTTTGAATGCAATGCGTAATCCATTGTTGTAGAGCTCTGAGTTTGGCAGGCTGCTGCTTAATAGAATGACCTGAAAAAAATATCACAAAAAATGACCAATCAGATTGTGGCAAACACACGTCAACACAATGTGAGCTGAGCAAATAGAGCAGGGGACAAATGAAGGAGCTACACACCTGCATCACATTACAGAAGCCCTGCCAAATAAACCGCCGTGTGCAAAGAACAATGGGAAACAAAAACAATCAGAATTAGGGTCCCTGTAGAAATTACTAATCAGACACACACCGGCACTGCTGCGCCGCACACACATACACATGCAAACGCAGACACACATGCGCAAGCTGCGGCGTGTAAAGCGTCATGGTGTCTGGGTGGCAGACAGGCTTTGGAGACAGCAACGGTGAAAATTAAATTCCATTTAAGCCTAATCCCATTTACAAACTCTGCCGAATCCCACTGCTATTGTGACAGTCGGGCAAATCTGTCTCAATTGTTACATTGCGGGAATCAATGGAGAAACTGGATAGCATGTAAATAATGGAGCACAGAGCCTGGGAGGGCAGAAGGAGCCGTAGGGTCAGACGAGAATGCTTTAGCAAGAGCGGTGGAGAGGATAAATGAGACG